>LOND01001217.1:49253-61111 GCA_014220965.1 Paragonimus kellicotti | reverse complement strand
CCATATACTCCGTAAAGAAAAGCCAAGTAATTTCGTCTGCATGTGTACTGTCAGTCAGCTTACTACTTGATCGAGACTCCTTTCCAAATGCTTTGTCCAGAATATCGTCTGTGAGTCAGCTGAAAGGGTAGGGAAAATTGAACACCTCTGTCGAACGCCTCTTGACGCGGAGAACGTTCATAATAGTTGTTCATAATTGTGTCAGAGTAGGTTTACAACAATTTTAGTAAACTGATGTACTTTAGTGTAACTTCTCTGCGAAGACACCTCCGGGGAGTGCATCAGACAACCGAGTCAGATGCAGCCTCCAGGTCAGAAAATACGACTGTTGGCTGGAGAAGTGTCGACTCTCCAGTATCTGTCACAAGGTAGGGATGTGATTGGTACGTCTGCGACCAGACCCAAATACCACCTGTTCTCCTTCTTATCTGGTACTCTCTACGTTTCAGAAGCCGAGGTTTTATGAGACACGTGGATACGAAGGAGGCAAGATTATTACCTTTATGGTTGTCGCATGATATACCGGCATCTTTTTTTAAAAAATGAAACTAACTTTCGATATCCCTCATTCATGAGGTCCTACTTCAGTTCCCTGTATGGAACGTAAAACTGTGGTCGGTTCAGACCAAAATTTGTCTCCATCATCTTCGAAAGGAGCTGGAGGAATCACGTCCAGACCTGATGGTTTTCTTTTGCTTCACTAAGCTCTGAAAACCACTTTGGTTTCTGACCGAAAGCCGTCGGGAATATCACAGCCGTCTTCGTCAATTACCTCATATCAACGACACACGGTTGTTTGCTGGCACTTACTTTGAAGATCTTCGGATGTAGGACCACCTCTTTGGCTAGCGAAAATTATGTTTCTGCGGTAGTTCAGCCACATGTTCCGTTTGCCGATTGGGCGTTTACCTCGCCGAAACCACTAACAGTTGGCTAAAATCACAATGTGATTCAGCATCGACGAGGTCGCAAATTACGAAGTTCCTAGGTTCCATCAAAATTTTTTTGGTTCACTGCTCTCTTTTTATGAACGCTATCCTTGACGTGACACTGTGTTGTATGCCTTTTACTTCCTTTTGTTTACTTTTTTTTTACATTGTTTCATGGGGCCCGAACCATATTATCACCTGATTACGCGTGTGGCCATTTTTTTCTGATTAAGTGAACTAATATAGCTTTTCGGTTTTCTACCGCAACAATCTGCTCGGCAGCCGCCCTCGATCTAAGGAACAGTTTACGAATCAACAAACTAATGAATGAATACAAATACGGCAATCTCCCTTTCGAGCGGTCATTAACGGGACCGACAAGACGTGATTTCTTTCGTGAATGGTTTCTCTTAAGGGCGATCAACCCAAACCATGTGTCGATGATACGCAGCAATAGGAAGCGTATTTTTTCTCTTAAAAATAGTTGGTTACAACCTTCTCTACAGTGCATTTCTCTGTGAATGTTAGAGGAGTGTTCTGACGTTTTCCACACTGCTTATAGGCGGTTCAGGCCGTTGTTGAAAGCCGCTATACACCATTGACTGCAACGCACTTCTTTGTCGGAGAGCGTTTTCAACAATCTGCGTAGACTTCCGCACAGTCTCCAATCGCGCGAACGGTACCTGTCGACCCTGTTCAGTGTGACAAGAAGAATGCTGCTTCGCAAATGAACTCTGTTTTTGAAGCTGTAACTTAAGAAAAGAACTGAGCAACATCATCCTGTCATGTTTCATTAGTGGGTACACTTTTCGGCGCCTATTGCACCTCCGCTTGTTGTCTGCTTGCCGAGCAATCTCGCCTATTTCTATTCTACCATCCCTCATTCGACACCCTTGAACGTGTTTGGTACTACTAAAGTTGAGGTATTGACCGGACCACGTGGATTTCCTATAAACACCTCTTTTGATAGAGCCATCTTCCCGGCGACTTATGAGTATGTCTAGAAACGGCAGACAATTATCAGTCTCAAATTCACGTTACCTTCAGATTGGGATGACAACTATTTAGGCGCTGCACTAGGTTATCTATTGCCTGTTTGGACCGACTGAATACTAGTGTATCATCAACGTAGCGTTTGTAATATGACAGACTCGCTATGTCTGCGGCTAACTCTCGTTCAATCCTTAACATGAAAAAGTCAGCTAAGATAGGCCCTAATGGACTTCCCATGGCTACCCCATCTATTTGGCGGTAGCATCGATCAAGAAAACGAAAGCTGATGTTTTCAGTGCATAACAATAAGGCTTCCCTCAGAATATCATTAGGCAGAGGCAAAGTAATGTGGCTCGTTTCAACGAGCTCACAAATATAATCAATTGTCTCACGTAATGGGACATTCGTAAACAGTGACTGAACGTCTATGGAACACATCAACTCATTAGCAAGATTGATGTTGTCCAATGATGAAATTACCTCCTCAGTTACCCCCAGACCAGGTTGCGTAATTGGGTATGTATTGAAAATCTTCGCGAAAACACTACTATTAGATGGTGTTGTATTAATTAGTTTAGCATTTGTCGCTGTCTGGTTCTTCGGGATTTTTCGATGGTGGGAAATGTGGCAAGTAAACTGTTGAACACTCACTGCAAGTTATTTTGATTTATAAGGCTGACTGTCATGTCTCCTGTCCTTGGTCGTTAACCATAAGCATCTGTGTTGGCTTCGGCGGGCTATTTCATTCAAGGAAGCCTCTGATACTTATGTTTAATCATTTAATTTACGTTGTACTATATGCTTCAGTTGTGTTCCCGATTAGCGTTAACTCAGTTTCTTTTCCGCAGTTTTTTGGACTGGTATATCGGTGTTCTTTCAGTCGTCTCATCGCGGTGAAACACGTTACACTGTCTCTATACATTTGTTTTTTATTTGCTAGATGTCCATGAACACCTCGTCTGTCAATTTAGATGATCAGAAAACACGATTCATGTCTCTGGTTGATGGTAAGTAATATGTCTCCAGGCTGCACAATCTTTGATTGTGTTATTGCTCTCTGAGACCACATTCCCAAGAGATTCTTTCGTAACTCCTGTTCCTTGTTTGCTGGATCCCGTTTTCTGAAACACGATGCAAACTGTTTGAAACACAACCCGTATTCCTCAGTATATTAATTGACCCTTCTCGTTGTTACCTCAAATGCATTTTTCAACTGTTTAATATATATGCATATGTGACATTATAAAATAGTATATGGTGATGTACGTACCCACTATACTGATAATTTTTTCTGAGTTTCTGCTGAACTTAATTTCTGAATCAAGCATGAGTAGCAAATGTTTCCTGTTATACAAGTAACTAATGCCCATTGTTGGAGTGCTTGTTATGAAACACCCTTTAAAAGAGATTATGGATGGGCGGAACCTTGTTTAGAGGTTTCAATTTTTGTGTGTGTTTGTTTCATCAGTCTCTTCAAACCGTGACGAGTTCGGTGCTCCAATATGTGTTTTTACTGTTTTTCTGTTGTCCTTTAAATCCCAGTACAAGGTTTGTGTTGTAACGGATGCTGACGGACACGGTTAACTGACAATACTGAATCTGATCGGAAGCCCTAGTGGAAACTTTCTAACTTGGACACACTCCAGCTACGATGGACTGGTCCAATGATTTAGAAGAAGGAATTAAACTGTACATTGTATTCAGCTACCAGAGTGCTTTGCGAATCATCACGAGGCACCTCTACGGATAAGAAATGACGTAAGCGCTCGAAGATACGTTCCAATCACACTCTGGCTGATATCTCAATAATAGCCTGAGGTATTGAAATTGTGATTTCGGAATCGCGTTCTTCATGTTTTGTGCGCTATAACCTTAGCATATCCGTTTGAGGATGTCGTTGGCACAAAATAAGTCAGGAATTACGTTTTAAAAGCTGTGAAACTTAATTTGCTGAGATGCAAAAAGGCTTCATTTCCATTTCCTCCACATTCTCTTTCAAAAGGTGGTGGAGAGCGGTTGATGTCATTGCCAACCATGTTTCGCTAGGCAGTTTTCGAAACTGATGAGTTACCTCCTGCTTGGTGCTTACCAGTAGCTATTCCCGTTTACAGATGAGGAACCCTAACGCTGTCTGACGACCCTGGGGGCACCACTCTAGTTTTCGTTGAGTCCCAGTTATTTGTTGACCTATGTTGTTTTGGTTCATTAAACCTATTTTAAGCCACATACGTGAAAAACAGGCTGGGGTCCTACTCGGTCAGGGGTGCATCTACCACCGTTTTCGGAATCCATTGTGTTTACTGTTAAGCTAATTCCCGATGTATAATATGTTGATGATATTGTCCTGCTTTGCTTCTCTACCGGAAGCATATGGACCATACTGAACGAAACGAGTGGTCGGGCTGCTGTGCGGAAAATGAGCTACGCGCGTGCAAAGCGCAGCTTGAGAACTGGTGTACTTCCGTTTATGTTCACTGTTGCAAATGGTTCTCTTGATATTAACTTTGGTAGCATCGTCTCGTTTTAGCTTCAGACGGGTTTATGTTGTAAATACTTCTGGCCAAAAGTCTCCAGACTCTTTTACACCTTGTAATTGGTTCGACATTGATGCCAGGGAATTTCTAACTGAATGTCCAACAATATCGGTTTTCGTGCTCTGATTGTAATGGCTTTTCAAGATTCACGTTACTCTCGTTCTTCAATTATTCACCCGACTTTGCTATTATCAAGTTCGCCCTCTAGCGCTGCTGTTTTTTTGATGATCTCCACCTCAAGAGGTTCCTGGCAATGGATTGTTTACTCAGATGTGAACAATGTTTTATTGTACAAACCAGAGGCACCATTTTACATTGCTGTTCATAGCGTCTACATAACTCCTTCGTCAGATTAGCTAGTATCATTATTTTAGTCCAGTCGGTCTTCACTTTCACTGTATGCGCACACTATTTGTTCTTCGCGATTTGACTGTCAAAAGGCGACATCTGCTATTCATTCTTGAGGTGTATTAATTCATACCGGTCCTGGTTCATGATCGCTAAGTTCTCAAAGCACCCGTAAGTGATTATAGAAAACCTGTTGGCTATGCATACCCCGTTTCTAAGACCCGACAGAACGATACTGTACTTGTGATTATTGTTTGGGATTTCACCAGATTGTGAACGGCGAAATTTTTTCACACCCTTTTACTCATGTCGATCTGTTTTTTCCTCATTAGCTTGGTAGACTTTGATGGTTCGCGTTGCTTTTTTTGTACTTCGGATCAGGCTTTACTTGTCTTGAGTTTTTGTGTAAACCTCCTGGTTAACTAAACCACTTTTTAATCTCGAGTTATTTTGTTGGCACCGTGACGCAGTTTATCGCTGTGAAGAGCGGACTTCTGCTGCACTTATGTTTCCGTTTTTCCGGTCAGTCATTTCATTTATGGAATGTCAAGCTTCACAATGTTCATTTTTCTCCGGGTTGTGTTTCAGGTGGACTTAGGGAGTTCCAAAGTGAATTTATCCGAAAATCCAACGCAAACTTAGTTTTGAATCCTATCGGCGAATTGCAAAATAGTAAGTTGGAGCCATTCTGTGATTTCTCGATCAGACTGTTAAGTGAATCCTATGTCTCAGCACAGCTTGGTTCGATTTCATACAATTCGACTCACCTGATTTTTCTTCACGGCTAGATGATATGCCTGTGTTTACTTGATTTCTGTTCCATGCACTACTATCGGTTGCCAGGGCCAAAGTGTTGATGAAACCATCACTTTCTTCATTATTCTTTGAGGTCTGTTAACCCACATTCTGTTCTTAAATGAAGACGACTTTTGTGCTACGAACGCCGGTAACAGACTGAAAAGTGTGTAAAGTTTGTAGACCTCATGTGATGTTCCTGAATGTATTCAACCTCAGTTTGTCAACTAATGATCAGACAGCCAAACTGCACGTGTTAGCTATCATCGACTGTTTACACATAACATCTCTTTTGTTTATGCTAACCGACGTTTCTTATTATTCTGTCTGGAACCTGCGCCATAGGTTCTGCCGTGACGGAACCGCAGATATTGAAAATCTGACCATGTTGACTGTTACTATTGCCCCGTTTGTTTTGCCTTGCAGCCGTGCGTGATTTCAGTGTCAACTCTGAAGATCCTACGCTATTGAAACACTTCAGTGACTCTTTTGTTCAACTCACGCACAAACTGCCAAGCATTCGCGAGGATTTGATTAGCACTCTGGATTCGAATTGTCGGTTGGAATTGCACTTGCGGTGCAGCAAGTTAATGCATCTTGCCCAAACAAAACTAGAGCTGAGGTTCAAAGTGGACCAGGTTGGTTTTCTCATGTCTGTTTATCTTTTCATGTATTCTAACCGTAAATTACCTTTTTTTGCCTTGTCATTGTACTTACACGTGCTACCAGACCCACTGGATCGGAGAAGACTTACTTCGTTTGCTTTCACTTTTTCCAGCGAAAGTTAATAGTTGTCTTGTCTTTTTTCCAATGTTGCGCTCGCCGATATCCTACGCAACGCTCTCGAACGTCTCACTAGTGATGACGTGGCGATTTTCCAAGCAGTACTGAAATCAACCCTGACTATACTGATAACTTAACCCCGCCTCGTATCAACTCACAAACAGTTCAATAGACTTTAGGCTGTTTGGCGATTAAGTGTTCACAATGTGATTTGTACTTTGCACTGACTCAGTTTAAAGTGATTCTTGTAATTAGCTAATTTCTGTGCCTGTACTCACCCCGAATGGCGACAGTTTGGATTTAATGAATAGGTTTGTTTTCCGTTAAAGTTGTGCCATCTGCTGGTCCTGCTTGAGCATTGATGTATTGATGTATTCCTAAATCCGGACTGGCGTTTACTCATTTGAAGCATTCCAACACCGGCGTTACAACAGTCTTTCATTATGGGTCGAGGTATGTGCGCCCTTCTGTTGTCAACCTCGGCTGCTCATCGTTGATATTGTTTGTAGGATATCTATTTTTTTGGGACTCCGCAGTGCAGGTTTACTTGTGTTGGCTGAAGCAGCGCGTGAACATTTTATCAGTTCAGGTAGCCCAAACATCTACCCGATGTTTATGGTATGGCTTTCTGTGTGTACTTTCTAAGTTTGGCTGAGACTAACAGCAATTAGGCGTAAGGATCATATTTGACCTCTGTTGGCCTTACCAGGCTTCCTGAATTGCACCCACAAGCTATCGAACATCTAAGAAAATACACTGCAAGCTATGGCTGCAAACCGTAGTCATTGACAGAGATGTTGTTTTGCCAGTTGGCCCGACTTTCTACAACTACCGTTGGGCACGTTTCTTTTTGAAAGGGTTAGAAAAACGACAAAGCCTCAAGTAAAGTAACAAAAAGTCAAAATCGCTTACAGTGTAAAGCCGACAAAACGGATTTGTCTTCTGTTATCTTCAGATATCTTATTCATCCGTCTGTTTCCACTTATCGTTTTTTTGTTAACCGTTTTTTTGATCGCTTTAAGTTGGTGCTCAATTTTTCGTCAAGCCCGCATACATAATAATTGATCTGCTTTCCGTTTATTTTGTCTTATTTATGATGATAACATCTACGGAACGCGGGTATAACTAATAATATCGTTCTGTTAACTGTTCTCTCGATTTAACCACATGTGTTTTTGCAGCCTCCAACGAAGAAACCAAAAACGTCCTGGTTACACAGGCTTCAGTGCCAATGTCTTTATGCACTGAAACCGAGCCACGCTTGCTACCAGGCTGCTGCCTTCAGCCTAACCTAACACTCGCAAACAAGGCACAATGTTGCAGACTGTGAATTAGCACTCGTAAAATGTGCTCAAATCGAGGAGGCCTAAGAGATGAGTTCATTATATATGTTAGTTCCGAAGACACATCGGCAGACTTAGACATGGCTGACAGTGGTCTCACCACATGCGACCAATGCTTCAGTGACACCGGTAGCCCGAAAGGAACGCTATGTGAGTATCCTCTGCGCGAATGAATCAGGTTTCGCAATCCTACAATAATACTGTCCGTACAGTGGCAATATACACTCGTTCGCGATGTCTGGTCGTGTTTGCTTCCCACTATCGGAACCGGAAATCTGACGAAATCGGGCTCCTGAAACGCTAAAAAGCACCCTGCGGCTTTTTTTCATTAATGAAGGTCTAGCATTGGTCTGGCATTGATGGCCTTGCTACAGAAGCATTGGACGACGAAAGTCGTTCCGAGTGATTGTGGTTCAGTTTCGATTGTTTCCATTTTCCTGTTGGATTTGGTAGTTGTCTATGTGGACTGTCAAATGATTGGTCTGATGCTCATCGCGTCAAACTTGTTTGTAGAAGTGGAACGTTTCTCGTAGGTGTGTCATTATAATCAATACCTCCTATCACATATTGAACCAGTTATATATATATATATATATATATATATATATATATATATATATATATATATATATATATATATATATATACTGTTTTTGTCCGCAAAATGCATGGGATTGTCGCAAGATTGACGTGATCCACACTCATGTGCACTATTACGGATGCATTGTCAAAGATGACTGAGGAGTTTACCTATCTTGGGACACACTTCAGTTTCCTCGGATTTTCCGATGAAATCACAGCGTTTCGCCAATTCCGGATAACGTTTGCTGTCTTACGTCATCTACGGTGCTAGCGTGATTGCAGTGTTTCTTTGAAGGACGGAGACTACAATACGGTTGTACGAACGGTCCATACATACGGTTGTGGTACGTGATGAGCCTACGCGGAAGATGTTTACAGAGTGCTTGTTTGTGAAGCATTAACGGTATGTGATGAACAACACTGATCTAGCGATGACGTGGTTCGTCGTCATGTTTACCGAACCAACGGGTTTTACCGACCACCGAACGTAGCAATCTTGCCTCGTTTTTCTGAGTCGGACACGCGATACCTGCAACAACTTGTTTCTCACGTTGTGCTCTGCCTGCATATATGCTGGCTTAGTCCGAAAACATTCTGGTGGTCAACGTATGACAGGAGCTTGAGGATATTGAAGCTTTTTTTTATGATAGCATGGTCTTATAGCGTATTCCTGGAGTCATGGTTATTATGTAAAGCATATCGAGCAGTTTCAGTTGACGGCACCGTCGGACGTAGCTGAGAGTTACAGTCACTGATCCTTGCATTGTTGGTCACTGTGTTCCCTAAATTGGTTTTTATATCATTAATTATTTCCTCTACGATTTTCGTTTTCGCTTTTACTGGTGCTCTTTCGCGTTACATTTGTTGTGCCACTGATATCAGCTGTTTGTAACTGGTCAGCTGTGTATACTAACGACTTTCACAGTCTCTGAACCATTATTTTTCCCTTCGAAGTTATAGAGTTTATCTTTTCTGATCCTTTTACACGGAAACTGCTATCTGACATCTTATCTGCCTGTTGGTACCTGACCTACAGCATTGCCATGTTTTCAGCGTTGAAGTAGACCTTGGTCCTTTTCTAATTTCATGGTTATGGCTGTAACCAGTTCGTTGTAATAACGTGAGACTGATACTGGTGGCCTTCATCGCGTGAGGGCTTATGGGGATATATTTTACTTTTCACGTTTCCACGTATGTACGTGTTATACAGTGTTTAATCAAATATGGACAGATACCGTAAACTGTGATCCGTTAGTGTTGATTTCACTTGGGGAGTTCATAGATCTTGCTCTCGAGTAGGTGTACTTTTATGTACGAGCATCCACTTCTCGTAATAATCTTCACTGAACATCGATGGTTCATTGGATGATTGATTTTCACACGTGTCGACATTGTTCTTGTTCGTTTGGACACCGTATTTCACGCGCTGTAAATCTTCGGACCAGTGTGTATGGATTTGCTCGGAATGGGCAAATAGTGACTGGACAAACGACACTTATTCAACAAAAGGCACGTCTTTATTGTCTCTGAGTGAACTGCAGCAAGTCTGATTACTTGCAGCACACTTTGCCTGGAATTCCGACCTCTACCGGATGATCTCTGGGATTTACTATGCCCATTTTTATTCAACTGTAAGTATCGGTTTATCCACTTCTCAATGTGAGGTATGATGGTGTCATAAGAATCTCTTTAGCTGGCTTTCAGATGATAATCGATTTTTTTTCTAAAACATTTCCGTGACTAATAACTTACGGTTGAATGCGTTTGTTTACTTTAAACCAGCGGCTATTGGATGATCGCGGTACAGAATTCCATAATTCTCCTCGTTACTTTCACAGCCGTGCCGCGTTCTTAATCTGCCTGCCGCTCATATTCGTCCTAAAGTGCTGTTTCTTTTAATATTAGTTCATATGGGCAGTTTCGGCTATTAAATTGTTGCTCCCTTCATTGCTTTTTTTTTGAGGTCTTGCTCTACATCATGGTTTTTTAAATGCTGGTTACATCGATTATTGTCCTCGGACCCTTGTTTCAATTCACTTCCCTTCTGTATCACTCCTTAACCTCACTCGTGACTGAACTGTCAAATCTCGTTGTTTTTCAGTTTCAGTTTGAAGAGGCGTCAACCTTCATTGAACAACTTCAGCGCCATCAGAATGAGTTGGAGAATTTGAATGAAGTAAGTCTTTTTGTGGTTGCCACATCTATGGTGAGTTTACACTAGTTTCTCAGTGCCTTGTGCAATGAAGTACTATTTACGATCATAACCATTCACACGACCTTGAGCTTTGTTTACGACTTGATGTTTCAATGATGTGCATATGATTTTTCTCCCACGTTTGTGCCCAGCTGTGTGTGTGTGTGTGTAATGATCTTTTCTGATACTTTGGCGTGGTAGTCAGACCTCTGCGCTCCAATGATCCATAGAGCTATGCTAACTAGCACTTCGATCCTTCCAGGTTCAGTCATGCCAGATAAGCTCAGGGGAGGCAGCCAGACAAAAGTGGTTACGTTCGTAGGTTTGTTTATCGCATTGCTGACTGTGTTCGACCGCTTAGCCAGTGAGTCGCGAACCTATGGTTACACAGCAAAACTATTTATGGTCGCAACATTTCTGCCCTCTGAAGAAGGATGAAGCTGGTTAGAAGAGGTATCTTCAAACCGTCCGTCCAGTTGTTAACGGCGACTGCTGTACGGTCGAAAAATCCGCAGAAATTCTTAGATCCTCGAGGCAGCTCACAATACGTTTACTGAACGCAGCAGTATTCTAATCGAGTCGTCAGTGTCGTCAATAAATGGATTGAAAACAAGTTATGATGCTCAATGTTTCAACCACCTCGAATGGTCTTCCTCGGGAGTTTTGTACTTGAGATGCTGGGTGCACCTTTTACTGGAATGATTATCTGACAGACGACACTGGAAAGCACGGTGTCTCTCAAAGTTGCTCACCGCGTCAGTTCTTTGATGATAAGTAAGTCGCACGGCATCAGCTCTCGAATCGTCCGTGCGCTTGTAACTCGGTCGAGGTAAGTGTGTTACATTTCTCAGTGTTTATGGTCCAACTATGTGTCACACTGATGATACGAAAGGACCAGTTCTATGGTCAGCTGTCCACCGCAGTCCGTTGGATGCCGACGAGTGACTTCAACACGCGAGTTGGACGTAACTTATTGGCCTGGCTGGGAGTCCTCAATACCCACGACACGAGTGCATTTAATGAGAATGGTGATCATCTGTTCCACTTATGTACTACATGCGAGTTGGCCATCAAAGCCGATTTCAGCTGTGTACAAGCGATATCACGACCTGGACTTACCCACGGAGGAGTCATCATCATCGACTTGATTACGTAATCGTGCTACAGTGCTCTATTTGCGAAGTGCGTACGACGTAAGTGATCCACTGGGATGAATGTAGCACGGATCATAGGCTGGTCGGGACCAAATTGTTTGTTCGACGGGTCTGTCCGTGTGCCAGGAGTTGCGAACTCGTATTGCAAAAGCTAGTGCTGCTTTCAGACGTTTGTAAAGATGTGTCTGAGAAACCGCCAGTCT
>LOND01001217.1:26374-40179 GCA_014220965.1 Paragonimus kellicotti | reverse complement strand
AAATAGCGGTCAAAAGTCTGTATGCGTTCACCTGCGACCACGTTGGACGATACGGCCTCGGCCTTCGCTGCCCGTAATGACGTCATCGCATAGGCACTCAGCGATTTCTTTGTTTCCAGCGCCCGAATTAAGCTGTGCGCAGATCAAAGGATGTTTCGTTCGCGTACTGTGTACTTGGTTCAGCCAATGTAGATTGCGTTTTTGTTCCATTGCTTGACTCAAACGCTCCTGCCTGCTCATCCGGGTCACCTAACACGGTTGATTCCAGAGACAGTGATGGCCAAAACGTAGGACGTATTCCTTTTTTTGTACTCGTGGTCTTTCTTCTATGCAACACGCGCGCACACACCGCAAACATTCCTCACTGTTGATCGTCTGATATGTTTGCGACGTCGTAAGAGATGAGTTTGCGAATGTACCATTTATCTTTTCTGTACGTATAAGTGCCTCATCAGCAATTGCACAAGTTGAGTTAACACTACGAAACTACGTGGTCAATGTTTTGGTGCTATTCTTTGTCGATGCACTGTTGATCGTCTGTCCGGGGTTCACTTTAACTTGGTCTGTTTGTGGCGCACACTGTCTGACCTCAAAGGATTTCGAATATTTGCGTCTATACCTGCGGGTAATCCATGTTGGTACTAGATCCACGTGTGGTACTATCCCGTGTTAGTCGTGTCAATCTGAAGCATCTAGTCAAACATCAGTGTGAACCACTGATGTATTGCTGTCTATGATGATGATGTAGTCGGACGTGTTGATACCTTCTACGGAACAGAACTTCGGTTAATTGGAATCCCCGTTGCTGTCAGTCTGATATATGTGACTGTGGTTAAAAACAAATGTGAAATTACCATCAATTCATGGTTTTGTTCGTTGGGCTATGTGTATAATTGTCCTGTTAATGTCTGCCGGTCAAGTGCGTCAGTTTCTCATCTAGTGTAGTATACAATGGTTTCCTTGACTATGACTTGCATTGCTAAGTGGCGCACGGTAGATATCCTATCGGCCACGCACAGCATTTTCCTCTGGGTTGTTTTAGAAAGTTACACTGTGACATGATTTTGGGCATGAGCTACCTTTAAGTCACCGTTTTACGAAGCTTCTGTTTCGAAGTTTTCAAGTCGCTCTATTCACGATCATTTTAATAAATGCTGTGTTGGTGAGTGTACCATTGACTAAAATATGCCTTCTTCGACTAACTGTGTTAATTGTACCGTCGTTTTCTCTTCAGTCTCAATCAGTCCCTCATCTCACTGGCGAATTTACCTAATAATATAAGATAAATGACAAAACTCTGACGGTACTTGTGAACCTCTTGAACGACGCTACCACCAGTAGCGACCGTTCACTTCATTCATTTTGAATGAATGATCGTTTAACGAATGAGCTTGATGATTATATGGAATAAAATAACGTATGACAACCAATGTCTAATTTGCTCAATATCACCAGACCATTGATTTTGCTTTCATTTCTGAGATTGGGCTGTTTTTCGACAGGTTGCTAATTAAACATTGTTGTAGGTCGTTCATTTTTTGTGTGGAAAAATGCGACCAAGCTGCTTTTAAGGTTTGTTTTGTGTTGCTGTGGGATGCATGTTTGATGACTGTTTCCTGAAGATAATGGGGTGGATCAGAGAGAAGTCTGTGCGCAAGTCAATCCCAGGTGTGATCAGGAACATTATACTCAGCGAGTAACGTTTAGGAAAGTCCGCGGGAGATTTACACATAGTGCTCGAGTGAGTAAGAGCCAGCAGTGTTTATTTGTCACGTATCTAAGGGTTACGACTGGACTTCAGTAGGGCCAGTAAGGTAGCACACGATCCATGTTTTTTCATCATATTAAAATGAAAATGAGTTTCCAAAGGTTCTGTCGGAACAAGAACTATTTGTCAAATTACACGCAAACATTTGTATAATATCCAGAAATGAGTTTGTTTAACATCTCTCGTTAGTTTTGGTTTGTTTTACCGCCTCTGGCTGTTGCAATGCACGTTTATTCTTACCTTTCACATGGGTTTTTAGGATTACGACTATCTTTTCCCGTTTTGCGTCAACTTCGATATCTTTTTTCTTTTACTCGTTTCCCCGTTAAAGGTGCCTGGACTGATTTGGCAAACTCACCATCGACTCGGGAAAAGCTAGCCCGCAGTTTTGAACAGTATCTGAACCAGATCTACCAATTTCTGGGGAACCTTCAAACCCAGCTACGCGAGTTGTCTGTCCACTCAAATCCATCATTTCTAAAGTACACATACATAAACACTACCATTATGCTATTTAGTTCGTCCGAATGTTCACTAAGGGTTCATTTGATGCATTTTATTGTCCGCGCTGTTTTCGTTTACGTCATGCTTGATTTTGGTCTATCTTTATCGATCCGGACCTTCCTCATGTGGGCTTGTTTTGGAGCTTTCTCATGCATATTGTGAGCCGTTCCATAGTGATGCTCAACTATCCGACTTAAAAGGCACCCTGCTAAGATACCTCATTGTCACTTGGAGCCTTGACTATTTCGGAAAATTGTCTCTCAGAGCATTTAGTCAGTCGCTGTACATAAGTGCTATACATAATGTAGATTGGCCGTAAGTTGGAGATCTCATACCCTTTCATTCGCCAACTATCGACCTCCAAATTTGCCAGCGTTTCAGTCAAATTTAACTTCTCAAGGTACTTACGACTTTCGCACAGCTTCCTTTTATGGCTACCTCTGGTTGAACGCTGTTCGTTAATGCGTCTGAATCGCACATACACACAAGCTGCTTCAGCACTGTACGCCTCACATGATATGGTAGTGCTTACCACAGCGTGACTGTTGAACAGAACTTGGGTTTATTTAATTTGCAGAAATCGTTCGGTATGAGCTGCGGTGGTCACCGGATATTCAACAACTGTCACCACTGTTTCCTATTCCTGATTCAGGGTGGTTTGTAGGATTACATAGTCGTAACAATTGAAACCCACTTGTAGAACTAAATCTCCGTTGTGTTGTCCATACAAGTCTAAAAACAGGCCAAACGCCAGTTCAGTGCCATAAAACAAACGCACAATCAACGAATCAATCGACGATTATTTTCTGTTGTCATTGTCTTCTTTTTGTATTCTGCCCCTGTCACCTACTTGCAGTTTTTGCCGCGGATGAGTTCTCGTGCTCATATTTACTCTAGATTCTAACCGTTTCCCTTCTGCTACTTTGTCGGTGCCTGGCAATAGTGACTACAACTCATTTTGTTCTTCTCAACTCCAGTACGCCTGTTTCGCGTTTCTCCCCCACTTCCGTCTATCACCGCCGTCCAATCTTTCCTCATTGCTGGCAAGATGATATGCAGCATGCACCACTTTGTTTTTTTTTGTAATTTTTTTATCCGAATCGGTCGCTATGGTTATATTTCTCTCCCCATGTATCATTCTCATGGACCGTCTGATCGTAATTAACTTTTTTTTGTTAGTTTTCGTTTATTATTTTGTTTCTACAAGCCCCGCTTTTCCACTGCAGTCTGCCAATCTGGTTTGTATCCTTCATTTGTAATGCTTGCTAATCAGTGTATATGTATCGATCGCCTGTTTTTTCTTGCCTTATCTATATCCCAATTGGCTGTTGTTTTTATCATTTGAACAGATTGGTTGAATTCAGCCTGTACGGTGGAATCGCTCTGCTTTGTGTACCGATTCTCATTTTGCTCCTTATCTACTTGGGTCTTTGCTTCGGTATCTGCGGTCGACGACCCTTACGAGGAGGCCGGAGTTTGTAACCGCGGCGTTGGAGCCAATCTCCTACTGGCGTAAGTTGTACCCGTTCACCCTTTGATCGAGCTTAATGTTGTTTAATGTGGGATAGTTTTCTTGTTTGTTTTTCATTTTGATCAGCCCTGCGCTGGGTTCTTGGGACATCATTGTTACACTCAGAATTGTGACAAGCGAATACTTATCTGTGAAGTACCAGGAACCATTTGAATCAACCTATCATCCAAACGAAAATATCACGTTCATTTTGCTGTTCATGATTCGCAGCTGCTGGCAGTGGAATTCGCCCGCTTCATCACTTCTGTTCCTCAGCTTCTGAAATCAACGTATTTTCACGTGCTGATTGCTTCCGTTCTTCGTCCTGTCGTTTACTTCAGTAGCCGGCTTCTCGCGTACATGAGGTTGTGTGCCTAAACCTTTCGATACTTTCGTTCGGCTAGGTCAACTGCGTTATGGTGAACGGTCTCCTCTCAATGATCGAAGCTCAGTTCCAGATCCAAACAGCAATGTTTGAAACTGGAGGGACGAAACTCGAGTTTATTTTGCTTTCTATCAAAGTTAACGGAGAACCGGAAACTGAGATGCATTTCTGATGACGTCCAAATTGTTTATCAGATGAGTCGTCATATTGCCTGGTTAGATTCTAAAGCGGTCAAAATCGGGATTCACTTCTTAATGATTATAAGTGTTCATTGCGTGGCCAACACTCCCCGACTGGTGTCATGATCTAGACCCGCCAGATAAAGATAGTCGTGCTTTAACAATGTTAGTATCAAAAGCCACACCAACCCCGTGAAGAAGAACCTTCAGATTATCGCATGAGATTCTGGCAACTGTCTCACCCGCTCCACATATATGGGGCTAAACATATCTTCTGTGGCTCACGGGACAAACGGGGAACACGGATGAGGAATATGAACGGCAGATCAACGAGACTGCGCCTCAGCGTTCACTCAGCTTCGCTTAGTCAACCTATCAGGTAAGTACAAAATGACTCAGGCCATATACGATCATACTGTGCGACACCTACGCAGTTCACGTTCATCAAGATAGAAACAAGTCTGCGTTTTGATGCACTTTTAATGACAACGACGGTAATCATACTTCATCGCTTCTGGCATTTGATGGACGAAAACGAGTCCGGGTCGACCAAACTGTCTATTCAGTGTTGAGAAAACTGGACGTTCGTGGACAACACACTAACGGAAGCACGGTAGTTTCCAACGTCCCCATGAAGGTTGTCAATTCCGAAATTCCACTCGCAGGGAACAAAAAAAGTGGAAGTCGTTATCTTCTTGGCCTTACTATCATTACGGCATCTTCACGCACATTACAGCGACGTTTAATTATCATGACGCTTCAACCCACGCGTTCCGTATGTGTTCTCCGTCTGATAAATAAAGACACGAAAGCAAGAGGAAACCGACTGACGACGGGATGTGGGCGGCGCGGTTCCACTTAGCTTCTGATCACCGGAATAAAATAACTGATACTCGATTTGCGTCTTCCTGTTAGGTCGTTATATGTGCGTGAGACAAACGATTAGGCATCTACGTCGCACTTCATTCATATACACACCCTATACCTGATTTCAACCGCTATCCAATGTTATCATATTGCGTGCAGTGAATTCCAGTTCGACTAAAAGTTGAGGCCAGTCTCGGTCATCAGTTAATTACGTGCTTTCTGGTTTGATTTTTTATTCGCAAGATGAGTGCATTTGACCCTTTGTTTTGAACAGTGTGGAATAGCTCGGAATTCCGGCTCGCAACACGAAGATTCATGGTTTAGATCCTTGTTCGTTGCAATCTAACACATATTAACTAACTGTGAAGTGTAAATGAATGTCTACAAATGTAAACACCTTTTTGGCCTCTGTTGGCCCCTTCCAGTCCACTCATCAAGGTTGCGCTTCCTACCTGCCTGATGTCTCTCATCGTTTTCTTCTTCATTGAGTTGTTCTCTACGCTGTTGCCATCTAATTTAGCTTGCCCATCACCTTAATCTGGATTTGTTAGAAGTTTTCTAATGCTTTTTCTGTTTGGCATTTAATTGATCTGCGTTTTCTTTCCTTCTCTGTGCTCTTTTCACAGCGGTGTCGGGTTTGTCTTTCTTTTCTCTACCCTTCTGATGGTCTTTTGTACCATCCTGTTCATTTTTGGTGGTCCGCTGCAAACCGAAGCCTGCCGTTATCTGACCGGTCGAGTTCCAGACGGTCCAAAGAAATTGGACGATTACGTGCACAACAGTTTGCAGTTGCTCATCGAAAACATTCGTCGGAACACGAAATTGCACCAACAACAACAGCAACAACAGGGACACGGACAAATGACCGGAAGCACCTCTGTGTATTCTGATACGCATTCCCTGGAGTTGGCGCTGAACATTTCGCGTGCTCGTCTCGCAGATGCGATTCTCACCCGATGTCGTAATGCGCCTTTTGTAGATGCAATCAGTGGTGGACAGCTTACCTGGCCAGTTTTGTACGAGGTAGATGAGGACTTCTTTTTTCCTCGCCTTTGCAATTTTTGGCGACTGAGCTGTTTGATCCCGGCATCCAAAAATTGTATAACTGATTCATTCATATTAACTACAGAATTCGTCTCGGTTTGCTAGTCGGGGTGTGAGTTCTCGTGGATGTGGTTGTTTTCTGTATTCTCCTAGCTGGCCGTGTTGTTAGCTTTTTAGCCCTGACGAAGCTACCAGTATTCATTCTCTGATTGTTTTGTACGAACTGTGAAAGTATTAGGTTCTTCATATTTTTTTAAGTCAAGTTTATTAATCGTGATGAGGCCGGCGTTATTTTCCTACTCCTCATTCATGGTTTCCGTGGTTTGTTGTAGCCCATTCAAGCCATTCTGGAAGAGCTGATCAATTCGTTTAAGAGTGTTAATCTCATCGCACCCTTGTCGCAGACTGTGCAGTTGTGCACAGATATGTTGAACCGTGTTGATTTTGTCGCCTCTGCCAATTTCTCCATCACAACAAGACAGGTGAGTTTTATTTTTCTATTCGATACTCTTATTTTAGCTGCTCTGCTTATTTCGGTTTGTCCTTGTCTCAGTGACCTCAATCTTAATTCTGGCCTACATTTCTGGTTAGTTTTGCTTTACTGTAACGCCCGTCATCGATAGCAGTTCACTAGTGATCTAACTGTGGTGGCCAGAAGACACGAATTACGATACGACTCCATTTCCTTACACACTTCCCTAGCCATAAACGCTCGATTAACCTGAGCGCACAACAACACTTCCTAAATGAAATGGCTTGCATACATATCGATCCTAATTGCGAGTACTACTCTCGCCTGATCCCACAGCGAGAAAAGATTAACAGTTAACTGTTTTCGAGCACGTTGGTTAGGTGACCTATAATTGATACCGTCAGTAATACCGTAAAATTTGAGTTGTGCACATTCCTCAGCACGGTAAATGATAGTGCACTGTTGGCTTTGGGCGATCTGATGATCTCCAGTTTAGTTGTGACCAGTTGTGTTGTATAACTACAAACGATTCTTTTGTGTTGCGTGATGGGGATTCTTGATGTGCAGGAGTGCATCTCCATGGGGAACACTTGCTTGCGATCATACAACATGCGAACGACCAAGCATCTTGGAAATGCCTGAGCGGAAATTCGGAATCCGTAACGATCAAATTGCGAGCGTCTCCGTTATTAGGACTGACCAGGCAACTTTTGTAGGAAATCAAACGCGTATCGTCTCGGACATTTTGTTTCTACCATAGTTAGTAACTGTCGCATAGAAATGACTGACCATTTTGTTGATGTTTTATTTTATTTTTGTGCATTCGTGATCGATTTACATTTCTGCGTTTCAAGCTTTTCTCGTTCGCGCTGATTTGAGTGATTATGCGGTTTAAAAATCCACGTGCCTTGGATTTCACTAGTGTGTGATTGTCACTTAATTGTTCATGTCCCGATCATGGGTGGTTTGCCTAAATGTGGACGCTCTGTCCCCGTTATTCGACCGAATTCGCTGTCTTTTCCTACTATCGACCGGTGCATAATCGATGATCCAGCTTGCGTCGTTTCCTGTTAAAATGGAAAATGCGAATGGATGGGTAGACGGCCAACTGACTGCCTGTTTTGAGGGTTTGTTCAGCCTACGCTTTAGCGCTGACCTGTACCGGATTGTTGAATTGTTATGTTTATTGGCACATTGTTCTCACAACGATGTTGTCGATTTTGTGTAACCTCATTATGCCCTCATTGCAAATTTGACTCAGACATGGCATTTTTTCTACCTAGATTGTTTTTAAGTGCTATAGACACGGTTATATACTGATGAGTAGTAGGGGATTTTGTTTTTCATATAGATTGAACATCACCCACAATTGATCGCAGCTGTCGCATTCCCATAGACTTTCGAAAGTGGCCGACTGGGAAGTTTACGGTTATATTAGGCTGTCAGTGAACAAAATGTGTGCACAGTTTTATTCGTATGTGCTGGTGCCGTTTATCGTTAATCACGGTTTGCAGCTTGACACTGTTTTTAATGGGTTTGTCGTCAGCGTTAAATTGATGTTGGATACTGATGTGTAGTTGTTCACCCAATCGGAAGAGAAACTAATCTAGAAATAATATCCTATATGTCGAAACGTATAAATTCAACTTCATGGATTTGCGAATTGGGATAAAACCTACTCACAAGTAGGCTTCTTTACGTCTTTCACACCCTCACTCCATTACTTGTGGTTGTTTCGCGAATATCCCGAACAAATGACATTGGTCTGCTCTCGTCAGATAGTAGCTCTGCTTTAGCTTTTTTCCTTCTCCAGCTGTCTTTGCAGATAAACGGATAAATTTACTTTTAGTCGATATCTTTGGTTGATTGTAGCAACCAATTACCATTGGTAATCGAAACTTTCTTTTGATTTAAATTACCTCCTGTATTGACACTACCGTTCGCAGGTTTGACTTTCGTTTGCATTTTCTCCCCGCTTGCATTGAGCGTTCTTTTAGATGGGGTTACCACTCACCTACATCGATGATTTGCAAGGTTATCTGATTGAACTACGCAGTTTACAAATTGTAAGTCCATCACTTTATTTCTTGACTTCAGTTCTTTATGTTTGTCATCATTTTTGCCTCCTTTAACACGAGCAGCCTTGTCGCTGACAAGCAGATAAAACTCTATTGTTATCTGTATTGTTCCATCCCTAATGGTTTACGCGATACATATTAATCTGACGTCCTGCGGTAATGGAACTCATCTATATTTATCGGTTTCACTAAATAGCTTCATTTTATGGTCAAGATAACCACCGCACATGGGGACAATAAAGCCAAAAGGTCGTACTGGACGTACTGTGCATTTTTCATTATTTTCACACTAACGATCTCATGTTGTCTATGCATAATGCGCTCAATGAACAGAGAAGTTGCACTTCGAGTGAAATCACAGTGATCAATCATATTAACTTGTGTTTCTGTGGTATGATTTAAACGTGAACACGCCACTCAGGCGTTTGACTGAGACAGACAGAGTCACTATAGAAGGATGACGAATGTCGTGCTAGTATGTGAAGGTTTGTTTGATCCGAATGTACTAGTCGAGATCATTATTTGAATGACAGGGTATGTAGAGATCGTTATAACTGTTTATTTACGTGTGCCAGGTTTGTAACCTTCAGAAAATGTGAAAGTACTACATAGGAGTACAATAGGTTGCACAAAGTAGCTACGAATTCGGCAAATGTACAACTGTATCTGGGGTTGGCATTCAAATTATTATGTACTTGAGGATCCGAATGGACGGACGAACGAATGCTTTAAAATATCCAGTACTCTTTTCTGTCCAGTTCCATTGCATTCGTGTTCGCAATTTTTTCTCACCTGCTACACTGGTGAATAATTTCAGCGCGTAGTTATTTCGGTTTTCGTGTTAACTTGGTCACAGGCGTCGTGACTTAATTGACGCACCCTTGCTGACGTCATGTTTTCGTGAACCAGACCAGTGTATTCAGGGGATAATATGCAAGTGCATATGCAAGTGATAAAATGCAAATGTCATGTATTTCATCCTATAACTGAAGCTTCCGCGAAGAAAATTTTTTCCAAAGTAACTTTTATCCAGTAGCCTCAAAAAACCACGTATTCTCAAGAGTGCAGCCCATTAGGATCATTATCGCTGGACAGGTAAAGCAACAGTTGAGCGGTGCTATTTCATGGACTCAGAACTCTACTCTACTTTGCGCATCGCATTAAATAGGGCAACTGTGAAAGGTTTTGTGGAAGGGGAATTAGGGCGACCATGTCACATCCTAAGTAATATGTTTTTTGATGTGGTTTTGGCGATCAATATGTCTGGGAGGTTAATCAACCTTTGGACACACGAATCAATGAGCACATCCTTCCGTAGTTGCAAACCCAAATGCCCGTTCCACCTGGCACAGTCGAACTGTGTCATTCTCAGTCGCTAAGCCCATGGTGGATACAGGTCACAGGATGGACGTTGAGCGTTCGTTCTGCACCATGATGAAACTCATCTCGCTATTTATCGAGATGTTATCAACCAAACCTATTTGCCCGTCTTTGTGAGTTCACAATCGATTTGTGCTTGACTTTACTGCTTCTCTGATAACTCAGTGTAATGCGATAATGTATAATTGGTTTTAAGCGCCTTTTTATGTGTTCATGATTACCACATCTTCATTTGTCTCCCGTTATATATATGCTGCGTTATGTTACGTGAATTTGTCTGCATTCTTCGAACTATTAATCCGGAGTTCCAAAAATAGCTGCTATTCTTCGATTTGGAATCGATTTTCACTAACGCACGGTGCATTGAAACGGTTAAGTAGCCTTCGATACTCATGCACAGTTACTAATTCAATGACATGTTCTGGTGAGTCATTCGTCGTTCCACTCAACTCACTTCACCTACGCCTCACTCGTTACATGGTTCCGACAACCTTGTGCGACCCCACAGTAGTTGCGTCCAGGTGCACACACAGTTCGCAAGTTGGTCGGACTCTGAACAGTCTGTTCGATACATAGACGCAACCACAGCGTAGAATAATGCACTGTGCACAGGCGCATCTGAAACTACTTCGTGCATATGCAGTTCCGTTTGAAACATCTCTCCCAGATCGCCATCGCCAGTGGGCTTGGGCACAGTGACCGCATACGTACTGGACTCTCTTGTCCAATCGTATGGCTAATAAAAGAGCACACTGTTTAACGTTCAGTGAACTGTACACTACATACTTGCATTTTCTTTTTAAAAGTTTCAGGGAGCACTGTAGATATCATAGAACTCAATTCTGTCCCACATTTCAGCAGATTTTTTATACAATCCAATACATCAGAGTATTTCAGTCTGTCCGCCCTCCTTACATTCTTCGGTTACGCTTTGTTTCTTTTATGATTTACTCGTGCTAGATGTACTGAGTTAATGTAGCGAGTTTGGACTTGTTCAGATGTTCACGCATACACACGTGGAATGCTGGCCTAATGCTTTCTGGGCTGCCAGCCAGTCCAGTTGCACGTTGGTTCTAATGTGATAATGAGTCAACTGTACTCTGCTGAGACGTGAACAATTCGCTGCTGTGTACAATGCTTGGTAAACTCGTGAGTGAAGATAGGTTAGGACTGACTTGATTATCCGATTAATGTCAGCACAGTTATTTCAATACGGCAAGAGATTTCGATAAAATATGACGGAGGATACCAAACCCGTTTACTACGTCATGCCCTCCAAATCTCTAGATAGCTTTCAATATAGCAGCTTAAACCTGTGCAGTTGTGTTATTATTAACGAACGGCTTCCCTCCACCTGTTTAAGACTGCCGAATTTTTGTCCTTTCACGGATGTTCTCATGCGTTCGATTACGCGTTTGGCGTAAAATCTTTCATTTACGTCAGCAGATTGTTTAAGAAAGCGTGAACCATTCGGTTGGGCTGATCACTCTGGTTGCTTTCCAAGAGAATACATGGACACTATCCTGCATGTTTGCTTTTATTTATTCAAACATGCTAGTCAGTGTTATAGTGTCCACGGCTTCACCTCGAGACAGCCTGTAACGTTCGACTGTCTCAGTCGCATGTGCACCGTACAGACATGTTATCCAAACTAGTTAGAATATTTGAAGATGTGCTACTTTTGAAGGTCCACAAGGCATCAGTTATCAATGGGATAAGCCTAGATAGATTCCGAAAACTGTTACCTCTAAAATGGACGTCATGCGAAGTGCTTAACTTTGCTAACTTCCATCGTTTTTGGTTATCCGTATAACTTACGACTCTTTTTTGGTATGACTGGGGCATGATATGAACCAGTTTTCAGTGTCTACACAAATTCACCACCGTTTTTAAACAGATTACTGTATACCCGTTTCAGTTCAAACTGATTCAGTTATTTGCTTTATTCGCCTCTAGATTTGGACTGCACAGATATACGGAATTCATGATGGTTTCGTTTTGTTAAGTCACTGGATGTTAGTTATTTTGCGACCATTTATATCTGTCTGAGATAGCGGTATTCCTGTATCCAAGCCGTTAACCACTTTTCTCGATACATTTATTCAGCTCAGTTCTTTTCATTCATTCATGTACTTCCTTCACTTCCGCGGTTCGTATGAGCTTGAGTCATACTATCCTCCATCCCGGGGCAGAGCTGTATTTGTATGCATTTTTCGAATCCAGGGCCATAGGGTGGAAGAAATACAACGCCTATTTTACGTTTACAATACCCATCCTTCTCAGTTGAAAATGCCGTTGTATTACCAATTGTTTTCCTTTATTTTTGTTTAGTTTCTTCCGTTTTCCGAGCAGTTCTCTCTTTTATAACTTTATCTGAGTTGCACCTATTTCTTCTGTCTAATCTCCGTCTTAGATAGATCATTTTGTCTTAGGCTGTGATCACGTGGATTGTGTTCCCTCCTCAGTGTGCAGTCTGTCCGTTGCTTCATCCTATCCTCGATTTTTTCTGCACTATATTTCCTGTACAGCCACAATTGGACGCCCCCATCGCGGCCTTGGTGCAGCAGGTGATTTCACTGGATAGATTGCGCGAGCAAACACGTGATGTCTATGCGAAATTGGACAGCATCCCCGGTCTGCGTCTTCATCTACAGCAACAGTTCAACCAGTTCAATGAAAACTTGGCAACGGCGGTTAAAATAGTAAGCTTCCAAAGGTTGTTGCGTATGGACTATGCTACGTTGGAAGTTGTCAAGCCTATAACTGACGAAAATCTGTTGTCACTGCCCTGAAACGATGTATTTTTGTCGTGTGTGTGCACAATGATGTTCCCTACATTTTGACACGGTATGCTCTCTACCAAAAATCCCCTTCATCGTAAGTGTTTGGAAGTTACAACGATCCCTTCAAGCTGTTCGGTTAGGTATGTGTTCACTTCCGGTGATAGTCGGGTGCGCCTCTCACCGTGCCTCTGATGTAAGGATGGAGAGATACTTTTCGTAGGATTGTATGTACTCTAGTGCCTTGCAAGGTTATTTGGGCTAGTTCGATGTTAGTCTAAAGCCTTCTAATCCGAGCTCCACACACCTCTATTTTTGCCATATTGTAGCGAGAAGGCGTCCAATAAAGCACAATCTTTATTGTCCAACACGCTAGTTACCATGCTACGCACGCGCTCGCGTTTGAGTCAGCATTCCAGTCCACAACACGCCCCGGTTTCCGCTCACACGTCGTGTGCACTTCTGCCCGGTTTATGTGTGATCGGCGCCTTCTACCGGGGGTTTTCCGCCTGCCACTCCTCGTCCGTTAGTCCGATCTTGTTGAGCGATGGCTCGTCCGGTCGCTCGTGTTGTCCGCAATCTATCCACTGTGGGCTTTGACCGTATTCCGCGACCGTGTCGAGATATTCCTTTGAGTGTTGGAATAACGGCGCCCCGATCAGGTCATCCATCCTATTTTGCCTGCTATGCCTCGCCCGTTGATCCTTTCCAGTCAAGCGATGACCCATCTGGTCGCCCACGTTGTTCCCGATCTGCTCGCTGTGGGCTTTTGGACGGAGCTCCTTCCCACATTGAGATATTCTGCCGTGTTGAAATACTCGCACTTCCGGCTTGATCA
>LOND01001217.1:14503-25681 GCA_014220965.1 Paragonimus kellicotti | reverse complement strand
TGTGATCTGTTGAAAGTATACCTACATCTTGTTCCATTATGGATGTATGATCACTACCTGGACAGGAAGAGTGGTTGCTTATTTCAAGAAGACCTCAGGTACGTCTTTCTTTTCTGATGCATGATAACAAATGGAACTCGTTTGTTGTTTGTAGTTAGGAAAACAGATGCATGCTTACTGAGGGCTAGGTTGAGTTTACTTAATCTTCTCAACCAACGAATCTTACCAGGATGGTTGACAACACCAGACCATATATGACGAGCCACATTGGGGGTAGTTGTTTCGAATGTGGATCTTCGGTTGTGGTGATACAATCTTTCTCGAAACGTAGTATAAGTTGCAGTGGACAACCATTATTTGGTTGCACTGGTGGATTGACACGCCGCAGGATTTTAAAGCGAGTTTCACGGTTTTCTATAGCATTCTGTTAAAACCCCCACTCAGCTTTCACCTCGGTGGTTTCACGACTACTTTTTCGGAAAAAAAAACAGCCAAACACCAGTCGGTATGATCGACTATTGACTGTTAAGGTGAATATATGTAGGTTTGCTGAACGGTGTTAACAACGGATGCATTAAATTGATAACAGCCGAATTATTCCAATCGGAAAAGCTGAAGGCAAAAGGAATCCGATTTTTTTCGCTAGTATTTGTTCATACCTAATGACTGCGGATATTTTCTTAAAAGGAATCCTTAAATTCAGTCGGTAGTCCTTTCAACAGCTGAGTGGGTTTAATAAACTCGCTTCTAACTGCCAAGAGGAAGGATATTTAATTTTACAACAGATTGGACACTTTGCCACTATGCTTCGAATCTGTTCTGTGAAAAAAAGTTTTGTGAAACGCGTGAAGTACACCAACTGAGAAACACCAGTTTCTGGGATACATTTTTTTTTCCTGAATGTTTGCAGGTCGCTTCCTATACGATTCTGTCTTAAAGTTGATTGTTCTTATTCTCCATGACCTGTTTTTAAAGTATTTTTATCAGTTTATGTGAAAATTGTTCTTTTTGTTTATCCACAGACAATGGATGTTGGGTTGAAAAAACTGCGACCGCTATTGGAACGTGAGCTCCAGTTGGCAGTGATTGCGACCTGGCGAGACATTCCATGCTATTCATTGCACGTGGCCGCAAAGCGCAGTGTTGACGCTGTCTGTGTTACTACTTTAATGCCCCTGGTGAGCTACTGTCTATATATATCATGCGACAAGGCTGTTTGACGGTTTCTGGAATTCGCCGAATGAATTGTGTATATCTGAATTCAGACGGCGGTTGTTTCGTCAGTCTCACTTCTCGACTTCTTTTCTCTCTGTTGCTGCTACTTTTTTTACCAGCGTCAGGTCACAGACATACTTCCAGAAATGACTGCCCCGAAGAATAATTCGCGCATGCTAACTAGATTTCAAATAGGACTACGCTAACTAGCGTCCTGTATGCCCTCCAGTGATGCATTTTAGTTGTGCCTTTGTTTCTATTATCGCAGCTTTCCCCATGTAGTTTTTTTTAAATATCTGCATAACGGCAAACTACTCTGGAGCATGTTGTCATCTTTTGATGTTCAAAACTGACTTGCCTTATCAAAACTTCTTTTATCTGGTTTCGTTCATTATCCAATATCCTACAGTGCACGTAGAATGTGTTTCTCTTGAAATTACTGCTAGCTAAAATGGCTGATTGTGAGACCACTTGTTTTGTATTCTGTTTGTCCGTTGAATTTGCCTGTTTTGTCATTTATTTCACACCACCTCTCCCAGAACGCATTCTGGGCTGGCCTTGGACTTGCCTTATGGCTGTTCATTCCGCTCATTATCTTCGCCGTCAAATTGGCGAGCCTATATCGGAAAACTGAGAGATACAGTTCGGACTACGAAGAACCGTAAGTTCTTGCTCTTTTCGATGCTGACTTCCATCTTTCATATCGAGGTCACGGTTTTCTGTGCCCATGATTGGACTGGTTCCATCCACGTTTCCTCACCGTATCCGGTTTCGATTGTTAAATAGGTGTATACGATTCCACGCGTTCACATCTTTTTGATCGTCCCAGCTGCTGTCGCTCACTACGGCAAGGCTATGGTCCATTTGCGCTGTCTGTTGATTGTCAGCTGTGCCATCGGGTCGATTGATCATCGTGCTGGTAGACAGCTTACATTGTTTGATTCTTGCATGCTTTTAGTGATGCGTATTCGTTCCGCTCTCTGTAGCGGTTGGAGATAGAAAGAGATCAGGAGCTTGTTTGGTACCATCGAATTCGATTATGTACTTTGGCGTCCCCACTTCGTACATGGCCTGTGTCCTCAATGAATGGGCAAATAGTTCGGCAGGAGTTATTTCTAGGAAATCGATTTATGATCCACTGGAAATGTGTGTTGATACGTGACAATTGAAGCAGTGTGTCTGCACAAAGTTACCGATGAAAATACTCACTCCCACTTCTATCTGGTGCACGGCGATTTGTCGTCCTGAACCATTTGAACACACAGGAAGGGTTGTAAATTACTGTGTTTGCCGCATAAAATTTGCAATTAGATATTATCAGGAACAGTTTTGCTGTTGCATTTCATGATATTTAAGACACTGAACTTTTCTCCACTTCATCATAGCAGCGCGAGAACATGTCTTTTTCGCTTTTTCGATTAATGTTATAAGCTGTCTGATAACCTATAATTTACTCATTTTGGGCTGTGTATGTGTGATCGTGCTGATTTGTTCACGTCTGTCTTACAAACGACAGCTCTGGTTAACATACTCATCTCAGTATCACAAAACGTGTGTTCCTGTTTACGTGCGCCCAAGGATCTTCTCTGATACGTAGGTTCTAGTAAGACGAAACTGCTAACCCCATGCTTCCTGGTAGGATATCTCAGACGAACTGTCCATTTGAACACGATTTATACAGTTCACTGTGATTAGTATTTAGGTAAGGCAATGGTTTCACTTGTATTGCCTTCGTTTCAGACTTGTATACTTTTTAAGTTATTTTCTGAAATATATCTCCTGTTTGTGATAAGTTCAATGAAGCACAAATCTGGTATTGTGCTTTTGAACTCTTACTTTTCCCATCACATCCGCGTGTGTTTACCATAATCAGTTACTCCCAAGTGGAGTTGGTTTTATTACTTTTCTTCATACAGACGTTGTTCTGTGTACAGCTATGATTGTTCCAGGTCATGTGACAATATAACCCGTAGATTGCGTATGTTCAACTGGCAGCTTCTTCACCCTGTGAATTATTGTATTATTCTACGAAACCACGTTATCACTTATCACGGCTTCATCATGTTTCCCCTTTCTGATCATTTGATTGTTTGACAGGAAATCTCGCAATAAAAATCGGCAGCACAAAGGTAGAGTTGTCAGTTAACCAGAAATTGACCATTGTTTAATCCTTTTTCGTGTACCATCACTTGCACCTGACACCATTGTATAACACACACTCGCAGGCTGTGATATTTTTCCGTATACGTGTGCATCCCTATCCTAGTTTGTACGTGCTTTTCCAGCTGTTCGTATCTACGTTTTCAACCACTGTGTGCATGATTGCGTGCTTCCCCGTTCTTTGCTGGTTTCATTGTCATTTTCTTTGCTTGTGTTTAAATCAGAAGCCTGTCGTCTCGCCTCTCGTTCTCTTTGCTTTGCTATGACACATGTCATTGTCTATGTCATGAAGTAACCATGTTTGCTTGACACGGTTACTTCGGATTAGTATTCGGAGACGTTTGAAAGTGTCTAACCCTTACACGTTTTCAATGCGTAACAAATGGATTTCGTCCTACTTTTTGGATGCGGACTTATCAGTTATTTCACTCTTACTTTAATCCGTCCTGTTTACCGTGAACAATGTTTGGCACTTGCAGATTTAGGACGCTGATTTTCACTCACAATTGAACTTATTCTGCGCATTCACTCCGATGGTCTGGAGTAGATTTGCTTTTCGTAGAACTTGTCAACTATCTTCGTACTCATCGAAATTCCGACTGTATCACCGGTTAGATGAGAGCAGTGCTCCTTGCTTCCCAAACTTGACATCAGATTTGACGTAATCATCACTTTTCTGTCTAGACCTGTTGACTTGTGTGAGTAATGTGCAATCCTGTAACATTTTGTCATGCAGTGAACAGTTCCTGAAAATTACGTTCGATTGTGGGTATTCAGTATATCAGCTTTTGTCTTTCTCCATCCTCGCGAGTGTCATTCTAATCAGTGTGGCTTCTAGTATTTGTTTGTTGAATACGAGTGAAGTAATCCCTCTTCACCGTCTTCTTGATTGTCTCTTATTTGTCTAACCCTCACCCAATGTTTTACATTCGTAAATTTCGGGTTCAATAATTTTTTTCAATGAACGTCCAGCCTCAGAATTATTTCTGTTCACTTAGTCACGTGTCGTCTTCTGCAATTCGCATGACCAAGCGTATGCGTTTCGTGTCCGCAATTTTCCAAGCCACTGGTCTAATGTTGTCAAACTGATTACATGGGCGCGTGTTCGCGTACGTTTTTCTGTCACGCGCTATCGGAAAGCCGTTGGTTTAATCACATGAAATCATCCTGTTTTCAAAAATTATGGGTCACACTGCGCAACGCAAATGATGCCAGAAGTTGCTTTTGATTTATTGCACCTGGCCGCGATAGTCTCGTAGCAACCTTGACCGAGTTAGCCGTTGTATCTATACATCTCTGTTGTACCCCTCAATGAATGTTATAACTTGCACCGTTCTGATCCCTAATATTTTGTTCGGAGAGACTCAGTTTACCTAGACATCATTATATCTCCATTATTGAAACGCGACAGTGCGTCATCCATCTTTATTTCACTATTGAAACATCTTTTGGACTAATGGCAGTTGTGCACATTGTGCTCATTCGCCTCTTTTTGTATTGCATCTCGGTCTAATTTTCTATAACGAGATGTCCCTTTTGCGTCCAATTTTTTAAAATGTCGCCCTACCTAGCTGTGTTGGCAAGTACACAGAATGCGTCTCATCCGTCCGCCTGTTGGTGACCCATAAGGGATTGTCATAGTTAATTCATGTTTAGTCCGTATTGGTTTACTCTAAAGTGCGACTTTTGGTTACATACTTGGTAATAGATATGTTGTAGGAATTTTAAAAATATGAGACAAATTGAACTGATTGATGCAGTTTACTTATAATTTAGTGACTGTTACTAGCTACATTTGTTACGGACGTTAGATCAGTAGGGTTGTTGGTAACGTTGTGGCGCAAAAAGTGATAACATCTTTTAATAATATCCGGAAAATAGTCGGTTGGTTCAAGCCCATGTTCCACTTATTGATACACACAGAAATTGGTTCGTTACACTTTGTTACTTCTCGTATTTTTGCTGCCACTAGTGCTACTCTACTACTGTTTCTGCTGTTTATGTGAACATTGGCAACCAAACCGAGACTGGTGAATAGGTAAGATTAGGATTAAGTGGTCTGTTAATAATTCCAGTGTGTTTCCAGTGAAGTTACGGTTTCATTCCTTGTAACACTAGTTTACGACCGTATGACATGTAGTGCTGGTCACACACATGTATCCCTCTCAATTAAGCAAAACAGACGACCTCTGCTGAAGCTGCTTAACTCTACCCATCGAAACAGCCATTTCAATGATGATACTATATCAACAAAAGTGTACTTTCCGACATTCATCGTCTACTATCGAAACACGCGTGTATACGTCTCCGTACAACAGTTCGGCTTGGGTTGGACGCTGTCGCTTTGGGCACACACGATGCCTCGTGATTAACCACGCGGAGCCCTGGCTACCACAGGCTGATTGAGTAATCCTTTTTATGTTCGGTCGTAGACGCACCTCACATCGATTAACACACTGAGACCACAGGCTATCTGTATGCTCTCAAAGAATGTTCCAAAATAGGATGCTAAAATCTTGTCCATTATGTGATTGATACAACACGACATGCCGTTGGTGTTAAAGCGTATACTTTTTGGACAGCACGGTTATTGGAACGACTGTCTGTACGAAACGATCTGAGTGACCGCACTGGCGGCTTCCTATTCAGTTATGATGTTAGTGGTACTTTTTATGGTCAGTTTAGTAATTCGCGTACGAACTAGATGCCATCTTATCGACGAAACCTAGACCAAAATAGTCTTGATAACCGAGACTCGAATCCGTGGTCGTGTAATAACTAGTTGCATGTCATCATCATCATATCAGCCATGAGCCTGACCAAAAGGTACTGTGGCTCGGGCTGCCGCTCACCTCAACAGTGACGTGGAATATCCTAGTTGTATGTGTTGAGCCACCAATGTATTTACGTGGTTTTCTATCTATGTGCGGGCTGATTTTCATCTTCTCTCTATTCCTTGTGTATGATCAGTCGTTTGTATGCATTCTTTTTATTTTTGTTTCAGCGATTACATTTCGTACCAGGGTTTCTACATGCGCCCATCTAGTGACTACCAAGCGGCTCCGCAGTAAGTTTTCGCGTACGGTTTCACCATTTTTCATTTGCATTCATTGAAGCAATTTGCAACCAAACCGTCCGCTCTCATTCCTCAACCCTTCGGATTGTCGTACCCCCTTTTTCTGTTTGGAAGTGTTGAATTATTTTGAACTTCTTACGTGTACGTCGTCTACTAAGCAGCCCGCAGACACCACTCTATGTATGTTTTGCCTGTCAAGGTGTTGTAGGTTAATAAGTTCGTAACCTTCATTCTTTCGCTTGCGTCTGTTCATTACATTTAGAGCTCTTTTCCTTCTTCCACAACTCTGGATCTATTTCAGCCACGTGCTTTTCCTTCTTCCACAACTCTGGATCTATTTCAGCCACGTTAATACCCGGACATTTTTTGTGTACTTATAGATTATTAATTGATAGCCGCGATCGTGTCGGTGTTTGTCACTTTCTACACCATAACCCACATGATCTAGGTGCAGCTCATTGCAACACATGGCGATTATTCTATTCATGTTTCCCTCTCAGACTGAATATCCTGTTCTTCCTTTTAAGCACTTATATTAGTTAATTTTACTTTATGCAAAACAAGCTTACTATGTACGTATAACACTACACTGTTCACGATTGAATATTATCCTCAATGCAACCATGGTTATATTGTTTTGTAATTAGACCCGTGACTACCTATGAATGATACCACCAGTTTTGATCTCATCCATGTTCACGTATACTTAATTGACTAGGTCCTCATAACATGAAAAGAAGGATTCGGCGACGGGATTCCATGTGTCATTTAGACTTGTCGGTCCTTTGTAGGTTGTTCTAACTTGTACTGTTTCTAACGCGTTTCTCGATCTGTTCCCACTGGTTACTTTGTCAGAGGATGACCTGTTCTCCCATTCCAGACAACGTTTGTCTGCCTCTTTTAGTTACTTAGTTCGTTGTTATTCGAAACGTCAGCACTGTATGACCAATTATCAGACGATATCGAGCATGGCCTCACAAGCAAATAAAACGGTGTTACAGCGGCAGTACGATTCACAGCGTCACCACCGATACTTGACTAGCAAGACGAATGCTGAATGGGTCTGAGTCTATAGCTTTGAAATTAGTGCTGTTCTTTTCAAGTTCGAACATGAAAAACCGACACCACACTTTCTCTCCCAATCGTTTACATGCGTATATTTTATCCACCCTGTTTTGATAGTTTTTTTACACTTTAACTCAAGTGTTTTCGCGGTATCGTGTTAATTCCATTGTTGTATGAATAGCTAGTTGCTTGTTAATACATGAGGAGTGTGTGTATCACCCAAATTTGAGTCTTGCTCATTCTGCTTTTGAACCTCTTCACTGTTTCGAAGAACTCTGTTGTTTATAAAGGTCGTATTCCGTAGTTATAACTCATCCTCAGCCCGTTGGGCATCAATTTGTAATTCGTTTCCCGTAAACGATTCGACAGTCAAAACTATTGAGTCTGTCTACATATATCCGCTTTGTTAATTTGCTCAGAAGTACCGTGGTCTTGTGATGTGATCTTGTTTTGCTATTTGTGATCTTTGAGTTATTACTACGCCCAACGTATTTGGGGAGGGACCAACCGTCGAAACAGATAGAACAACTTTGATGCATTACAAAAGGACTTCTTCCAATGTGACATCCATAGTACTCAGAAAGGTATGAGGTGGTGCTCAACGACCTGCAAGACAAAGCACAAATGAATACAGGCTCAAGCTCTGACACAGCATTCACGTTTCCCCCGTCTGCTTTAACGCCCATTAATATGTATACGATGACGTCAGTATGGTTATGGAACTCCTCAAAATCTAACCATGCAAGCCGGCTGATACAGCCGTCACTGTTTACAGGAACAAATAAACCGTTGTGTCATATAGTGTCAGAAATTTTACCCAAGAGGAAACTGCATTGGGAACCGTCAGGTATCTTCTGGTCAGTGAAGCTTTAGATAGTCCACTCAGTCCCATTGAGCTTTTCTAGGTTATCGATTGGCTTACCGACCACGGGTTGTAGAAAGTTTCGGCATACTACTTGAGATAATTCAGTTTGGTAAGAATCCTGCTCTTCACCGGTTTCTCTGTTAGTTCTATGTAGTAGGGTAATTTATGAGGACGTGCGCGGCGTTATCGTAGTTATATTTCGTAAGGACACTAGTAATCTCAGTGATTGCAACATCCAGGACTCTCCTTATTGCGTGTTGTCGGTAAAGTCCATATCACTGTGGCTCTCAACGGTTTCTATGTGTAGGCCGAAAAAGATCAGCGCATCGGCGAGGTATCATCAACGGTGGCCGGTTTATCGAAGGGGCTCACGTGAATGGAACAGAACACAAAACAAAGATCGAGAGGGTCACCGAGGTTGCCTTTGATCTAGGCCCTAGAGCCCTTAACAACCAGTTCAACGCTCCATATCTGTGGATTCACTCTCATCTCCAGTCATTACCCATGTAATTCTGCCAGTCAGCCAGATAGAGTGCGCGTTGACAACCACATTGCTCTCCATATTGACGTGATCTCGTTTACAACGCACTTGACGAATGTCACACGATTTGGAGGAGAGGTTGGGTATTACAATTTGCTTACAGTGTATTATTCTAATCCCGTCTGTTAGGGACATACTAAATACAACACTCAAAATATCTAACCTCATTCTTGCCACGTTTAGTGTGAATGTCCTCCCAACATTGGCCTTTTATGACAAAATAACGACTGCCTTGATATTAACCGTTTCCATTGAACTGTTTGACTGTTATGGTTTTGATTAGCTGGTATGTTATTGTTCCACAGCCTTAATTCTATCGTTTGAATCGTCTAAATCAGACGCCTATTCGAGCACGATATTTAATCATTCTTCTCATTCATACAAACCTGATACAGCCACTGATCTATCTTCTGACTGGCTGGCGTTGATCGATCTGCGTTCTACTTACAACAGCTTATGCTTAGATTTCGATTGGCAGTCGCATGTTATCTAATAAGAATGTTGCCGCCAGTCGAGTTTCATTGCGTGCGCATTTCACGATTTGCTTGTGGATTGGCTCCGGCGAGCAGATGTTGATTATGTTGGTTCACGTGATATGCCACTGGTGCATAGCGAATGGCGCAACGCGTCTTTTATTCTATATAGTATTCTTTGTCGTTCTCGTCATTCGCATGACTTTATCCATTGTTATCAACTTTCGAATCAAGTTCAATGAAAGACTACCTGCAATTGTTGTGGTACGTAGGAACGACAACGTCTTTTAGTCACGCCGCATTATTGACTGTTTTGGATGATTTCTGTTTAGCATCCTGACGATTGCTTCTGATCCCGTTCTTGTTCGAGCCTGCAGGTTGCGTTTGTATGTTGTCGCTTCAGATTCACTCCATTGACCTCAGACAGTTGAAGGTTCTGACACATACACTGTCTAATCGCTCCTATGGTGTCCGGATAGCAAGGATGGCATGAAACCTATACCTTTCGGAAAACTCATTGGAATATTCAGTAGTTTACATATAATTCTAGTACAATATGTTGAGGGTTGCCTGATTTTCTTTTCCAACTGACAAGTCATTACACGTCGTAACAATGAATACTATTTGACGATCGTTTATTCATGATTAGTAAAAAGACTGGATCGCAGAAATGACTTGGATATAATTGTGGGAGTACTCATGAATGTGCGTTACACTTGTCTTTCAAACGCATACGCATTTAATGTGTGAATCAAATGTACGTTGCTAAACCATTTCTTGTGTACGAATCTTGTTACAGGTCTGGGAAGAGAGGATAATTGTTTTCCAGTGGGATTTTGTCAGGGAATTGCTCACGAGCTTTCTAATGAACTTCAACGACGACACTAATAAAATATAACTTCATCAATGCAGAAAGAAGACATATGTTGCGATATGTTAACATTTCGTTTACTCTCATCAGTCGCAAACGTAAAACATGCGAGTTATATGACACAGAGATAGAGGGTATGGACACGCATACAGTCACACACGTGTTACGTCATCACCACCAAGGCAACCCTATGGGTTGCTTCAACCACTTTTGTGCACATAGCACCGGCTGGTGAGTTCTGATCAACATGGCTTCTAAAGGCCAGTAGCTTCGGGTTCTGTTGACGTAACAATATTTTGAATGATTTAATTGGGTCAACCTGGTGACCTGTTATCATGAGGTGTCTGGCAATCGATGATGCGGGGCTTCGAGTAACGGATTCACCGGTTTCAGATTGTTGTGTCATGAGTTGTTTTAACCAGTTCGGGACGTGTTCTGCTACTCGCTGAGATAGCTGTCGGTCTGTTCTGCCTATGTAAACGTCACCGCAACTGCAAGTGAACTGGTAAACAACGTGAGAGACAGACAAACTGTTGTTGACTTTCACCAGTTCTGTCAGGCGGCTGCCTACACGAATTTCAGTTCACCCCCTATAGGGACATCTTAAAAATCACATCTCAAGGCTGAAACCTGGCAACTGGCTCTTAAGCTGTTCCTTTCTAATGCATCATCGTCAAACATTGGTTGTGTTTCCAGTTGCTTTCTTTGAGCTGCAAACGAGAGTTTTCATTCACAGAATACAAACATTTACATGTTACTTTCTTCCTTTTAGTCTTATGCAAAAATGCATGGAAAACATTGCCCTTCATACAAAATAATAGGGAATATTTCATCACGGCGAATAGACGTTAAATTAACACGCTGAACCAATTCCACGTAACAAAGCACGAAGCTTTCAAATCAGTCACATGG
>LOND01001216.1:68613-93558 GCA_014220965.1 Paragonimus kellicotti | reverse complement strand
TGAGCTCACCTCTAGATAACTGTCGTCACATGCGCTTCTCTCTCAGGGTTTCTGGTGACGCCGAAGCTGAATCTCGCGGTCAAGCTGGAGTGGGAATCGCTGAGTTCCAGAGCAGAGCAATGTTTGCTCGATTGGATCCCAGTGAACAGTCGCTTGTGCGCTGTCAGACTCAATACATCGGTAAAAGTCTGTCGACGCAAATCAGAAAGACGTTGTGTTCATTATATCGGCGTACGCTCCAACAGACAGCTGTTCGGATGATACCAAGGAAGCGTTCTATGACGCCCTCGTTGACCTCCTGAAACAAACCAAACACTCAGACATCATCATACTAGCGGGCGATTTGAATGCCCAGCTTGGTCGGCTTTCCCCGGACGAGAAGCGGCTGGGAGGTATGTTTGGTGTCCGGGCACAACGCACTGACAATGGTGACAGACTGCTGCAGCTGTGTGCATCCCATGGTCTCTATATTTCGAGCACAGCATTCCAACACAGGAAGAAGCACTGTGTTACATGGAGACCTCCGTGTGCTTCTCAGCCGTGGACGCAGTTGGATCATATATAGTCAGTTACAGGTGGCGCCACTCTGTTAAGGACTGTCGTGCCTTTTGGAGCAACCACCTGGACTCGGACCATGCTGTTGTGCGTGCCCGTTTTGTTTTGTCATTTACCCAGAGGACACACGCTCGTAAATGCAAAGTAACTGGCATTCGAGCGATGAGGGTGTAAAGAACGCTTACCAGAAGGCGTTGGTGAACAAGTTGCCCAGTTCGAGTCAGGTGAAAGATCCTAACGAACACTGGGAACAAATCGCTGCAGCTATGAAATCATGCTGTGAAGAGGTATGTTCCGAAGGAGCTGTTCAGTTGCGACAGAACTGGATTTCCGTCGCGTCGATAAACCTCATGAACAAGCGTCGCTCGATCCCACCTGGTTCTGAATATGATGACGACCGTCGAGAACTTAAACGCAAGCTGACTAAAAGCTTGCGCAAAGACCGTGAGCACTACTTGGTCGAACAGTCGAAAGAGATGGAAAGGGCCTTTTTATCTGGAAATTGTAGAAGGCTTTTTTCCCTGATCCGTGGTTGTACTGGTCGTCGAGTCGGTGTAAGTGAGACCATATGTGAAAAAGATGGTTCACTTATCACCAATCAATCGCGTCGACTTGATAGGTGGGCTGAACATTTTGAAGAACAGTTCAGCTGGCCTCAACCAGATTATGTGGACGACGGGACCCGAATGGTCAGTTATTGCATTCCAGACGGCCCTCCGTCGGAAGCAGAAGTGGTCCTAGAGCTCAAATTATTGAAGCGTAACAAGGCTCCTGGACCAGACCTGATCCCTCCTTCTCTGTTCAAGGATGGCGGGGAAAGGTTAATATCAGAACTGACTAAACTCCTCCAGACGATTTGGGAGACTGAAGAGGTACCTCGCGATTGGTGCTTGTCAACAGTAATTCCCGTTTTCAAAAAGGGGTCTCGAAGTCTATGTGACAACCACAGAGGCATCAGTTTGGTATCTGTTGCTTCCAAGTTACTCACTGGTCTCATTTTACGTCGGCTCACTAAACCCAGAGAAAGCCAGATACGTGAAGAACAGGCAGGATTCCGATCCGGTCGGTGCGTTGACCACATTTTTACCTTGCGACGGATCTTGGAACATCGGCACTCTTATAGGCAGCCGACGGTCTTGGTCTTTTTGGACCTGAAGGCTGCTTTCGATTCAGTTGCTCGTAACGTTCTCTGGAACTGTCTTCTTCGCAAGGGAGTACCAGGGAAATACGTGAATCTGTTGAGATCACTGTATGCTCACTCTGCAAGCAGGGTGAGGGTTTATGGACAGCTGTCTCGGGCATTCATCACTTCTAGTGGTGTTCGTCAAGGGTGTCCGATTTCCCCTTTCCTGTTCAATTTTGTCATGGACGACATTTTAGAGGGTGCGCTTAAGGAGTCCAGTGGACTTGGTGTTGAGCTTCTTCCTGGCGCTCGGTTGACCGATCTGGAGTACGCGGACGACATTGTCTTACTTAGCCCCTCTGCCGAAGACATGCAGACCATGCTGAACAAGGTGAATGACCGGGCTGGTTTGTATGGAATGCGCTTCGCACCTTCAAAGTGCAGTGTTACTTCAAGACTGGGGCATTTCCACTCCTACTTTCTTTATTGCAGGTAATCCGCTTGAGACTGTGGACAGTTTCACCTACTTGGGTAGCATTATCTCGTCAGCTTGTAATATTGCTGATGAGATATCAACGAGGATAGCAAAGGCACGAGTTGCCTTTGCCAACCTGCGTCATCTGTGGCGTCGGAAAGACGTTCGATTGTCGCTGAAAGGAAGAGTATATAATGCTTGTGTGCGTTCTGTTTTGCTCTATGGTTCGGAGACGTGGCCTGTTCGCAAGGAAGATATCAACAAGCTTGCTGTATTTGACCATCGTTGTCTCCGCCAATAGCCCACATTAAGTGGACTGATCGCGTGAGCAATACGGCAGTTCGCCGGCGCGTATTCCGGAACGCTCGGGATGCGCGATCGATCGGTCAACTACTCACGTTGCACAGCCTGCGATGGTTAGGTCACGTACTCCGCATGCCAGCTGAGCGTTTACCGTACCGGGCATTATATACTGAGACCACCAACAGTTGGGTGAAACCACGTGGCGGTCAAGCGACAACGTGGTCACGAAATATGAGAACCCTGACTGCTCCACTGAGTAAAGTGGGTAGGTGTCGCCTGCCTGGATGGGGTCCTCGTGATCACTCAAACCGCTGGTTGGAGACGCTATCCGAGATGGCGGCGTGTCGCAGTCAATGGCGTACCTGCATCCATACCATTTCTAGTTCTTTTGCTTAGACTTCTATTAATTTTCAACCTTCTTAGTAACGTTTTCTTCTAGGATATTCCACGTCACTGTTGAGGTGAGCGGCAGCCCGAGCCACAGTACCTTTTGGTCAGGCTCATGGCTGATATGATGATGATGATGATGATGACTTTGTTTTTCTGCTTTCACTTTTACTAGGCAACGACCCCGCCGACAGCAATGACTGGCTACGCTGTCGGTAAAGCATAAGCACCAAACTAGCTTGGATAGAAAACTCAGCAGTTCTCACATCTAATAGTCGCTGGACCCAAATCTCATAGACCATTCATGGAACATGTATTGTAGCGTGCAGCCCGGAGGTTCATAGACTAAACAAACATTGGATCTTGGAGAAATCCTTGGACTCGCTAGATGTCATACGCAACATTCCTCATGGCAGTTTATATGACGAGTTCCGCAATTGCCATTTCGGCTCTCAATCGTAATAGGGCTGCTGGCCCAGATGATCTCGTGCCGGCACTTTTCAAAGAAGGTGGAGAGGCGTTAGTAGAGGCATTGACTCAGTTGTTTCAACTTGTATGAACAACGGTGAATGTTTTTGTTGTGCGGTTTATAATCTCATCCTACATTCTGTCAGCACTGATGCAGCTGCCGAGACACGTGGACTTCCCAACTGCCTCCAACTGCTCACAATTTAGGGTGAGAGCAGCCGCAGAGTCCTGCAAGTCTTGCAACGGCACTTTGCACGTAATAGGTGCAAAGGCCATACCAAACTACTGAACTGAAGCTTCTAGTCTGTTCAAGGTATGAACCTTCACAGATTGGTGCGATGTCTGTCTCAAAGTCGAGTGCCTGGGAGCAATGCCGTACCACCTTATTCGCAGTCTGTACAGGCAGAATCTACGATCTCGTTTACTACAAAGTTGGATAGGAAGAGGAAGGCTTGACGATCTTGTCGCATCCTACTTGAGACACTGTAGGTCGGTGATACGATGTCATACGCCCTAACCCTGCCTGGGGTTAGACAGTAAATTGCCGTCAGGATTCTCACTTCCCAGGCATACCCGTTTTCGATAAACAATCTCAGAGTGCAGCTGTGTCAACTTAATAGAAGGCCCTCTAATGTCCAAAAGAAACAACTGTTGATCTATATGACTGGCAGAGTTCATAAAGTTAGTGTAAAGATGTGATCAGTACAGCCACGACCAGTGTGAAATCCAGCTTGCTCCTCATGGATACGTTGTTCGCACTTCTCGCTTAGTCTGCGAAGTATATTGGCTTCAAGCAACTTCGACGCAATAATCCCTCTGTCATTTGCACGAGAAGTGTGTGAACTTTTTTTGAAAATGGGGACGATGTTAGCAAACCTCCAGTCATTTGGAACAACTTCACTGATCCAGAGTTTCTGGAACAGAGCCGTCAGCTCTTTAACTAAGGCTGGACCTCCATCTACAAAAAGGGTGGGATGGAGTTCGTCTGGACCGGGTGCCTTGTGACGTTTCGAAACTTGATCTCACATGAGGCTTCTGTTTCTCGAGAACAGAGAAATGTCAACAGACCAGTGGGCACAGGCGGGACCCGTTGATGTAGTTACCGACGCGGATAGCCAGTTAGGCTGTTGTTTTGAGTGTTCTGCTAACGCCCTAGGCGTCGTTGCATGTTATGGATGGGCCCACCACTGGATTCGTAGATTACCTTGCTCACATCTGGCCTCCTGCTACCTGTTTCTCGGATGAGATGGAAAAAAAAACTTTGAGAGTTCCCGGTAGCAGCGGCCTTCTGCGTTGTGTCCACCAGGTCTCGCGATCCTCTCGTAGTTGCTTCCGGAGCTCCAGGCGAGTAGCCTTGCGGGCCGAGTTATACTCACTGCTGAATGGAATATTCCGGCGAGCGTCGAGAAGTTCCAGTGATCGCATAGAGACCCAACGGTTAGCAGCTGAACGAGTAGTATTGTTGTATAACAGGCAGTTTCGTTGTGAGTAGTATACTACTCACAAGCGACATTCGGGAACAAAGGGCAAGCCCCAACGCCAGGAAGACGACGGACCAGAAGTGAATATTGGAATAGTGTGCACGCGCTATGGGAGAAGTGCCACCAGGGCGAATGACAACGTACTGCTACCCAATGTATGTGAACGCATATCAGCCGTGCAAATGAGTGTACACGTTTGTGGTCCCATGTTTAACATGACCTGTACGGGAGTTCGTGCAATAAACGAATTTGCTGGTCAAGCGTCTTTGTGGTCACAACAGTAGTACCGTACGAGGCAGTACCGCACTTATGCATTGCATGCCGTGTATGTGCCCAATGTGCTTCAATGTCGTCTGGTGGGTGGGGACCTAGACTAGAGGCAAGCGCACACTGGTAAGCGTAAAGCGCCTGTGTCCCTGCTAGTTTAGATACGTCAATTTGTGGTTGACGGCGAAGTGGCATCCCACCAAAACGCAATGCGAACTTGGCACATAACAGTGCATGATCGGAATCCACGCAGATGTTCCAGATTGACTTGCAATCTTGGAAACAGTCACACACCGATAGCTGACGACCATGTGGTCAATCTTTGTTCACGACTGATTAGACGATGGAGATCGCTAGGTGGTGCACTGATGCCTAGAACGTCGATAATTTTTACTTGACAAAAACAATCCGTTAGCAACACAACTGCAACAAGCGTCCACCGTTGATTGTTCGACAATTACCGTAAGAGTGCGGACCACCTTAGTCACGTTGGTCATCACTAAGTCTGTCTACTCAAGCGCTTGTGATGGTTGTCTCTTGATACCCTAACCGTATTGAGTATGACAGCGCAAAGGCGGTTGTTGACGGGCATCTAGTCAAGCAGCGCCATTTCTGTGTATGCACTTAGAGTAATTCCAACACGGGCTTTTCCAGAGTCTCCACAGAAACGCATAACGTAGCGGCTGACGGCAGATTGGAGATGTAGCACTGAACTAGAATCCTTGAAGCCGTGTTTCAGCAAGACAACAGATATCGATGGCGAGTCTCCAAAGTACGTGCAAGGAGCTGCCTGCTGACCTATTTACGTAAGTGTTCGAACATTAAAGGTGACAAACTTAAGTAGTGTTTGGGAGGTGAGTAGAGACCGGTATCCCTCAGGTAAGGAAACCTTAGTATTTGACGCATTAGCATTCTGGCTATGACTTCCGCTGGGTCACCGGATTGTGATTCTCTTTGATTCGAACGATACTTAGTTCCAGTGATTTTGTGTGTCGGTTGTAATTTGCGTCTTGCGTAATGGTTTGCACTTGCGCCATGTGTTTCCTCATTCTTTCCGATCTGTTCCGTTCTGTCTACCTGGCGTCTACTTTTTAACTGACGCTTGCGTTTCATATTTAAAAGCACATCCAAGCATGAGCGGTGAAGCATGTTACTCGGCTGCAAGCCGACACATTATTTACGAAGCATTTGGTACGGTTGACATTATCGATTGCTTACTGACTCTTCGAGAGTCGTCACCTGATGAATTCTTGCTAGACTTTCACAATTGTCTACGTGACTGACGTTTTCCGGTTGCCACTTTATATTAGTGCAGTTGTGTTGCGATGTAGGTACCCAACTCTCGGAACAGCTGGCCCACTCGTTTAGTGTTGCCGTTGCAACAGTGATTGTTATTGACCAGTGGACTATGCAGTTAGATGTGTGCTTCTTGTGTCCCCAGTTTCACCATTGTCTCGTACTTATCGTTTTGTAATCTCCTCATCTATAGGGATACTTGGTTACATGCAGAGAATTTTCACTCCACATATCATACGTGTTAACTTTTCAGATCGATATATTCAATTTTTTTTGAAGAAATGCCGCTTTGCATAACTGACTCGATTCGAATGACGTCTTAGACGTGGAGACCCCAACATCGCCTAATTTCTTATAATCTTGTTAAACAGGTCGACTTAATACAATTTTCGGTGACGGAGTTCTCGGCGGTATGTTTTTGACAGCTTACTATTTTTTTAAAAATTTTCATTCCGGCCCAGTCTTGTATTTTCTAGCTTCCCTATGCATGTTATCCCCATTATTTGGCGAAAAGTTCTGGGAGTGGCAAACACCCCACACCAGTGCACAACTACTCACTCTATCAACATTAGTTCATCGTTTTCATTGCTCGCCTTATTGCGCCTGCTTTATTTTACCTTTCAGATAATGTTAGCCGACCCAATTCTTCGATATGCCGATATTCAGGCGTGCTGTGCTTGTCTTGGCTTTCGAGAAGGGTCAGTCTACAAAATTGATGCAGATGCCGAAGGTATGTCTTCCGGACGGTGTGTACTCATCCCTTATTTTGTAGCTTCAGTTCGAACGTTACTTCGCTATTTACGCAACGAGAACCATGAATGCGACGTGCGACGCGAGCTGGGCCGATTGAAAATAGTCTCCAGTGATCTTATTCCATTATTACGCTCGTGCACGGGAAATAGGTTGTTGGTCGAACTGGTGATACGTTTACTAATGAACTTGACGCAGCCAGCAATCGTTTGCTTTCGACAGGAAATTCCAAAAGATCGTGATTTATATGGAGCCTATGTCCAAGTGGACGATCTGCTAAAGTCGTACAAAAAAGTATCGGTTCCTTTGGAGATTATATTTGTTAGGACTTTGCCGATGAAGAATTATTTCGTGTTCTCTGTAACCTTGTTGGCGAGTTACTTGATCGAGTGAGTGCAGAATGCATCGGACCCTGTTATGCAGCTGGATTTTCTTAATTTAATGTGAAGGAGTTGCAGTTATAATAGCACAGTCAAGTCCTCTACAGATTCCCGTAGAATTCATAAGAAGTCAATTTTGCAAACAGCTGTTTTCGGTAATTCTCATCAGGCTTTTACAATTACATAAGGTAAATGCGAGTTATATATGAAAATTATAACAAATCAAATAGGTCATTGGATGTCACGGAAGTGGTGCGAGTCACGGTCTACTGGAGGAGGGTTGGAGTGTTGGTGAATGTGTTGGGTGTGTCAAGCGCACCTGTCACAAGACATGCGTTCGTCGGTGTCAAGTGGTTCACGCTGTTGGTTTCAAGTGGATGTGGAATGATTGGCCAGGGGAGGTGGAGGGTTTGTACGAACTGTTTTTGGGCACATAGGCAGGGGTTGTGGAGTCTGATAGCAATAGCCTCGGCCGTTGATAACAGTCGCACTCTGACAGCTCTGGAGCAGGTTAGACGAACTCGGGAAGCTTCACCTGAATTTATTTGATGGCCAGTGTCAGTTAAATGGGAACCGGTCTCACTAACTATGGGCCTTCTCGAACCGTGCGAAGCCATTTCGGTAGGTGTTCACGAATCCTTTCCGATAGCCGCCTTGTGGTCCTCCCAACGTAACCGGCTTGACAACAACAGGTGAGAGAGTAGATACAGAAAGACGAAGAGAACTTGGGCAAACTATCCTTAAGGCGTGGCACCAGTACCGGGCAGGTGTCGAACGATACGATAAGTCTCGCTGCAGGGTAGGCACTCTCGACCGCGTTTGAAAGTCTACGGCTAATATTTCACTGTTAACCTCATCCTTATAGAATAGACAGTTCAAACTCACATCAAACTGGTTTGGATGCAATATGTCAGGATCGTTGGTGACCCATTAATACCGCGAGCATGACTGATCCTGTTTGGGACTTAGCTTACTTTAGAGTGTATGTGGTTCAAAATGTCATAACAATGGAACCTATTTTTGTGCATATCGCCGTTGCTTCTACGTGCTCCTGTAAAACGCACATACACACCTTTGACAAAACTTATGGAGATGTTGTTTTTTCGCCTGATATCCTCCTGGGTCGCCTATCGTTTACATGATCACGGGTTCCGATACTATTTAAACTGATTTCTGCCTTAATCCTGATAATCTGGTATCTTCTCACCGACGGTTGTTTGGACGTCCCGCGTGATACTAAATGTTTATTGTAATCTTGTATAATATTCAATAGCTTGAAAGTGTAAAGCTCCACCCACTACAAGCGGTACTCAGTGTATTGGCAACTCAACAATAAACATTAACGCCTGTTGCTTCGATTTCCCACATTCTGCTGGATCTACGTGAATGGGGGAAGTATTGTTGGTTTTTGAGTTTTTCAACGGTTGCTTCGCTTCTTGTGACGTTTGCCGAACCGTTTGTAGCACCCATTATCTAATTAAAAAAGTATTTTATGTTCAAAACTCAATTAATCGTCATTATTTGTTGGCAACACTGTTGGCCAATCAGTTACCGCTGTAACAGTGGATGCCTAATTCTATCGTTGTTACGGTACCCGTATGATATCAGATGTGGTTGTTGTCTGGATGCCTTTGATCGGGTACGAGCATCTGAGCTGTTTGTAGTTCATTATCATCATCATAGCAGCCATGAGCCTGACCAAAGGTACTGTGGCTCGGGCTGCCGCTCACCTCAACAGTGACGTGGAATATCCTAGAAGAAAACGTTACTAAGAAGGTTGAAAATTAATAGAAGTCTAAGCAAAAGAACTAGAAATGGTATGGATGCAGGTACGCCATTGACTGCGACACACCGCCATCTCGGATAGCGTCTCTAACCAGCGGTTTGAGTGATCACGAGGACCCCATCCAGGCAGGCGACACCTACCCACTTTACTCAGTGGAGCAGTCAGGGTCTTCATATTTCGTGACCACGTTGTTGCTTGACCACCACGTGGTTTCACCCAACTGTTGGTGGTCTCAGTATATAATGCCCGGTACGGTAAACGCTCAGCTGGCATACGGAGTACGTGACCTAACCATCGCAGGCTGTGCAACGTGAGTAGTTGACCAATTGATCGCGCATCCCGAGCGTTCCGGAATACGCGCCGGCGAACTGCCACATTGCTCACGCGATCAGTCCACTTAATGTGGGCTATTTGGCGGAGACAACGATGGTCAAATACAGCAAGCTTGTTGATATCTTCCTTGCGAACAGGCCACGTTTCCGAACCATAGAGCAAAACAGAACGTACACAAGCATTATATACTCTTCCTTTCAGCGACAACCGAACGTCTTTTCGACGCCACAGATGACGCAGGTTGGCAAAGGCAACTCGTGCCTTTGCTATCCTCGTTGATATCTCATCAGCAATATTACAAGCTGACGAGATAATGCTACCCAAGTAGGTGAAACTGTCCACAGTCTCAAGCGGATTACCTGCAATAAAGAAAGTAGGAGTGGAAATGCCCCAGTCTTGAAGTAACACTTTGCACTTTGAAGGTGCGAAGCGCATTCCATACAAACCAGCCCGGTCATTCACCTTGTTCAGCATGGTCTGCATGTCTTCGGCAGAGGGGCTAAGTAAGACAATGTCGTCCGCGTACTCCAGATCGGTCAACCGAGCGCCAGGAAGAAGCTCAACACCAAGTTCACTGGACCCTTGACGAACACCACTAGAAGTGATGAACTCCCGAGACAGCTGTCCATAAACCCTCACCCTGCTTGCAGAGTGAGCATACAGTGATCTCAACAGATTCACGTATTTCCCTGGTACTCCCTTGCGAAGAAGACAGTTCCAGAGAACGTTACGAGCCGATGTTTTTAGATCCGTTACAGGGTAAAAGTGTGATCAACACACTCACAACACTAGACTGATGCTTCTGTGGTTGTCACATAGACTTCGGGCCCCCTTTTTGAAAACGGGAATTACTGTTGATAAGCACCAATCACGAGGTACCTCTTCAGTCTCCCAAATCGTCCGGAGGAGTTTACATCAGTTCGGATATCAGCCATCCAAGATGTGCAGTAAACAATGTGCCAACGTCATATTAATGCCATCTGGGGCTTCACTAAGCTTCCTGGGTTTTATGGTTCCCATGCCCGATTCCAGTTATGGTTTAACTATATATAGACAACAGTCATGGACGACAACCTGTTTCAGAATGCACCATCCTTATGCAAGTTCATTGGCTGCGTGCTAGACATATTTAGAAAGGTCTACGTAATCTTTTGCTCGCATTTATGATGGTCGTTTGGCAAAAAATGTTTGAATGCTTCCTGTGTCGTTTTGCGGAGAAGAGTTTGGGTCAAATGAAGCGTCTGTGTAGAAAATGTCCCGACTATATGCACGTTTTAATGAAGTCGTGACAAATGTTTCGTTTGGAGTGTGACGTGCTTAACGATCCTTGAGTCTACTTCATCATTACTTGCCTAAACACTTCTATGCGGGTGTTCATTGTCAAACTCAAGATTAGGGGTCTCATTATTGCCGACAACGGTACATCGGTTACGAGGTGTTTCCAGATTTTACATCACTGTTTGCTGCGCGACATTGGTGGTTGTTGCGTATAGTTAACGGTCACAATTATTACTTAAGTAGCCCCAGTTAAACATCATGCTGGAGATTCGGTGAAAACACAGTGTTGTATAGGAGTTATTCTTCATCACCTCTTTTTCTCATCACAGATAACATGCTTACATTTTGAAACTAGAGATAAGACAACATCTGCCAGATAGCTTGCTCTTGATTTTCAAGCCTTCATTCAATCAGTTGTCCTCAATTGACAGACAACTCAATAGAACAATGTCAACATTCACAAAATAACTGATGAATAGTAGGTTTGGTTGATTCCAAGTTAGATATCATTCACATTTGATCACAGCCTTCCCGTTCAGATGAGTCTCCCACTCAGGCTCTTTCGGAAGGATGCACCGTGCTTGTCAAAGTTGCACATCTTTGGCTTGGCCAAAAGTTAACCTCCGGTCCTATTTTCATGTGGCTGCGTGTCGACTAGTGTGCCGTTGGCCTTGCATTAGACACAACCAAATTAGCATATATGAGCGACCTATCACTTTCGTTTGTAAGTAATGACCAGGTTATCCGATTGTCGTAATACAGTTATTATTTGTCAACTCCATTCAATAATCCCTCGATTAAGACCTCTGATTCAGGTCGAAACCTCCGATTGTATTAAATATGCTAAGCAGTGTTTTAGATTATCGAATAATTAGGGGTTTAGTTAATTGCAAGTTGAACATCATTCACAATTGTTCGCATCCTTCGTATTCAGGTAGACTTCCCACTCAGTCTCTTTTGAAAAGAAGCTGTAGACTTGAGTGTTGTCCTTGGTAAAGCTCCGTCAGTAATGCGCACGATCGCCACGGACACAAAATCATTACTCCAGACTGCGTGATTAGCGGGACCTCTAATCCGGGGGACGGACACTCAGCAGTGGCTGATCTCGTTTACGGGCCTTAACTCTATCAATGACGAACTCTCTTTTTTGTTTCGGGCGGTCTGACTGGGCATGGCATATATGGTGGCGAACATACAAATCTAAGTGATTGTAATTTTCATATATATATATATATATATATATATATATATATACCTTTATCACCAGGATATCTCCCACCAATATGAGATCGACTTTTGATTAACTCAACCATCCCTGTTGATGGGATTTAGTTTGTTCAGGATCTATCTGTTCTCATGAAAGCAAACGTTTGTTCATGATATGAAAATTGCAATCACTTAGATTTGTATGTTCGCCCCTGGATGTTGCACACAGTAACAGGCACCGATGTAACCGGTAAGTTGAGCACCGGAATGCTTTTTGCCTTCTGTGAGATGACGAAACCGTTCTAGCTCGTCAGGCGACCGAAATAACTGGCATTTTAAAATGTTCCTTTCAGAGTTTCTGTTTGACACGTATTTGCTACTGTGGAAAAAGGTACGCTCATCTCATCAAGTGTTGTCTAACCATAATTATTCAACTGTCCGTATTTCTGTCATTATCAGTGACAATAGTAGTCAAGGGCGTGTTCCACCACTTGGCTTATTACTCAGATTTCATATCTCTCTTGTCTGCTAGAAATGGGAAGAACGGAGTGAGGACGATCGCTTATTGATTGAGCGCGTCCTAATCCTCACGAGAAACGTGCTTCACATTGCTCCGGATCCTACCGAAGAAAGAGTGAGTTGTCCAGACCAACATTCTGTTTATTCCACCTTCTAGCGTACCGATGAGGACGTGTCCGTTCACGATCAGCTCCTGTGGGCTTTGCATTTGTCCGGTTGGGACGAACTGCTCTTGTTTCTGGGTAACGCAGAAGATGAACACATGTTTGCTTTCCACACATTAGAGATAATCTCGCTGATGTTGCGGGAACAGGTAATTGCATCTCTTTCTCGTTTTGGTTTTATATGTTGTACGTGTCCATCACTTGTGATGAACTTATGTCTGATAATTCGCATCACTGTCACTTCCTACCATTATTGAAAAGCTGTTTCAACTGCACTCATTTGTCACCGTTCATCGCGAATCAACCCGTTGCCAGCAGTTTTGTAATATTAAGGCTGATTAATGTTGGCACGTTTCACCTGACATACCTGATCTGAATTGCATCGTTTTTCGTTTTCTGTATTTACTGTTCTGTTAGCAATCTCCTCAATAGATCGCTACTAAAACAGCCAGTCTTGCAATCGTTTATAGCGAGACGGTTACAGACTTCCTTGTTGTGGTGATTTCCGCGATTTTGGCTTACGTTGTTCGCCTTGTGCGACTAAATCTGACGCACTGATGCCAACCCGATCACCTTCGAAAGATCTGCTGTTATATGTCCACTGGTTTTTGTTTTTATTACCGAGAAGCCACAACCCGTTTCAGTCTCATCTGACACGTATTTAATCTTCTTTAGAATAAATGTTCTCACTTCTGCGAACACACTGTACTGCGAAATGTCACCAGTGACTACGCAGTCGTATTGCTTAGGTCATGTTTGTATGGCTTGCTGTTGTGTATTCGAATCATGGCAGTAAGGCTTGTATAGCACGAATCACGTGCCTTAGTTTAACGTTTACTATGATTATCGATGATGAGTAGTTGATTGGTTTGCTTAACACAAGTAACACACCTTTACGTTTGCTCCCTACGAACGGGAATCGGAAAGTCGACCTGACAATTATCCTTGCTTTTATTGCTCCTAACGGTAACTTACTCTGTCCACGCGGCTGTTCCCGTTGTGCTTATGATTACAGACACCCCGGATTGACCGGTGACAGCGATCACGAAGTTACCTGATATATCTAACCAACATTTGTTGAATAGTGAGGGTATCATCACTTCTGTCCGCACACTACTAGTCTGGATTCTGGTTTCCGAAACGCGACACGCTTCGAACGTTAACGTGTCTAGCTTCCAGAATGTTGGGTTTGGCTATTCTTATTCTGTGATTCTGGAATCATTGAAAGGAGTAATGAGGGCGTAGAAGTTGAGAGGTGAAGGTGGAATCTTGTTATATTTTCGTTCACCACCTTTACTGAACGTAGCAAGTAGCCACTCGGTTTATCCTGCTCGACACCGAACAGAATATGAAATTTATCTTTGATCGAATCGACGTGGTTGTGTGTGGGCTAGGATACAGCCAGGATGCCAAGACCCAGACTGGAAAAGAGGTTTTTGCTCAAAGCCTTCGGTTCAGTAGGGCCGCGGGAGGTTGCAGTATATTAAAATTAATAACGTTGTCCGTGAATAGAGGACACGCTTTCTTCCAGCCATCAGCCTGGAAGATCGATATACCATAGTTTTTCGGATCTCCATCTGTTGACCTATCTGGTACGAGTGATTGTGTCGATGTGCTGTTAACCCTGTTCTGATCAGCCCGATCGGCCATCGAGATTTGCAGCTAGTCACATTGTGACAGTCATTCCTTGACGCATTACTGGAACAACTTTATATTTATTGGTAACTGAATTTTCGGAAAAAATGTATTAGTTCACGAACCTTCAAGTCATGTGTTAAGTAATCTGCTCAAGCGACAGTTCTTCAGTCGTCACATTCCATGTTCATTTAAGTTTTGACATCAAGTTGTCTGATTAGCAGTTAGCTCCGCTCTGAGTTGCGGCCGTTTTTATATCTTTGTTTTGTTCTATCTTATCCGATTTTTAGACCCCGGATCTTTTAGCTTTTGCGGGGAAGCGAACACCTGAACTTATGCAAATGAGCGAGTGAGTGATTATCTTGTTTGATGAACAACTAATCACCCTTTGCCAGAATCACACAGCGTTGTTGGGCTATGGAGAACGCGGAGAAACGTCAGTCTTTACGTCAACTTTGTACTAGGTATGTTTGCGCGTACTATTAGATCTGTAAACCTGCAAATTAAAACAATGCGTGTGCTATACTTTCCTGTCTTGGTTTGCCGATGACGAGTATTATGGTTTTTTGGATGATGATTAAGAGACAGGACGTCTGTGATGTCACATTTTAATTCGATTACAGCTTCTGCATTCACGTGAGGTTTCCTTCCAGCACCTTCCGAAAATAAGTGCTGTACTCGAGTTTTGCTTTTGTTAAAGCCCGTCAACAGTAGATATCCCTGCCATAGCCAGGGTTTTAACTCCGGCCTACCTGTTGACGAGAAAACATTGACTGCTGTTCCATTGTTTTTGCAATAGGCATCATCAACTTATGTCTAAGCATGTTGTTTGTGAGTAGTGCGCGGATTGCTCGATCATCTCGGGAAGAGACGATAATTGTCCGATGAACTCCAGTCAATGTTCGAACTTTCAGGAGTTCTCAATTAAACCTGCGTAGGCGTGCACGGTGAAAACTGGCAGCCAGCATTACTGTGCATTTCGACCCATTTAATGGTATCACATATTCACAGCCGATCGTTCTTCGTCCAAAAGTATTGATTGCATGTGGGTCTGAGAGGGGTTTGGATAATATGGTACGCTCGATGTGCAATATTTTGACCGGTTTTCAATCTAGATGCCTCGGTTTTTACACGAATATGTAAAAAGCTCCAATCACTGTATATGATACAAGTATTTAACCGCAAGTCAACAGCAGATCAGGAAACACGTTAATATAAGTGCGAAACTAATACGAGACCACGGCGTGTCATTCGGCTTTTACGATCATCAGCGGAGCTTTTTTGTGTTGGTATTTTTCTCTCTTTCGCTCACCGAGTTTGGAATTTGATTTTTATTTCGCCATGTATGTGTGATGAGAGCTCATTTGCTTAATGGTCATCGTTTATTTCATGTATGTACCTTCAATCATGCTACGGAACAAAAACAACGAAAGAAAAAAAAGAATGAATTCGACCCACTGTGATACATTTCTAAGGTCGCTTAAACGCATGGGTGTACTGAACAACCATGTGAATGTACTGTCATTGTTTTCTTTTCATTCGTCAGTTCAGATTAGGATTTACGATGAACTGCCCGAAGGTTTCACCATCGAAAACAGCGTGCGCTGAGGCTGTATACTTTCAACATTTTTGTTTAATTTTGTCTTAGACAAAATAATAGGGAACTGCTTGTTTTATTCACAAAATACCGAAGTACACTTCCCACATATATGTATATATATGATGAGGTTAAAGATTGTGAGGATAAGGATGGGTGCATTTTTGAAACACCACAGTATCTAGTTATGACAAACGTTTGTTAACCTGGTGATATACTTTCTAACTTTCGCTCTTGAGCCGTTCGTTTACGGTACGGCAGGTGTTGTGTTTTGACTTGCTAAGTTTTTGATCTTCGATACTCATTTTGAATCTGTATTACCCTCTGCTCTCAGACAAAACCGATTCGGTGGCACATATGAACTGTACAACACTCCTTCCTTGTCCAATCGTCCGTTGATTTATCATCATAATGTCACGTCCTCGATGAACTCAACGCAACCGATTAGGAACTCCACGACCGATACGCCGTTGGTCACTCAACAGTTCGAGGATAAGGTCGGCATTGTTGATTTGGATATTGGCAAACGGGTGTTTCGTAAACCAAAATCCCGAAAGCCTCTAATCGAACGATCTGTTCACCGAAGGTCAATATTAGCTGTTCAGCTCTTTCTACAGGTCCGTGTACTGTCTTTGTTGTCTGTAAACTTGTTACGTTGATTACTGATGCGTTTTATGCTTCGCTTTCACGTGAAAATTCTACGAAGCATGTTTCGAATTATCCTTTATTCCGTATGTTTCATATGGCGAGAGCAACTCCACTAGCAGTGTATAGGTATTCTGAGTGGTCACTTTGCACGTTTGTGTATCTTAGCTATTAGGGCTCACAGTTGTGTACTCTCTCGTTCGGCGTTTATGCATCTGCCGCACTGTGTTCTCCATGTAAACAGTCTGCACTTATTCGGCGGCTATGGAAACCGAGGTCGGTTGATCCTTCTCTGTTTATAACATAAAACGCCCTATATCCACTTGTTCAGTACGACGGAATACAAAAGAAAAGAAGATGTAACTCATATGATGTTCCCCTGAGTAATATCTTTTGCATCTGAATCACACATGGACATGTAACTAACCGTAATCATCGATACATATATCCATAGACTATTAGGTGCCACAGTTTTCCAAGCCGTTTGTTCGGAAATAATTTATGCTACCGCTGCAACTATCCTGGTACCTATTGGTCTCCTGCTTTTCCAATTTTCTATGCATCCGTTTAACGACCTAACCATTGTGTAACATTCCAAATTTTCACAGGTGGGTGTTCGTCAGCTGATGAGTCCTCTGCTCAGGTGTTCGTCCATCAGTGTCTTTATAGCCAGATTAATCTGGTGCCCTGAACTGGGTTGTGCCTCTCCAGTCTAATTCATGTTAGCAGGTCAAATAGTTTTTCGTGGCACTTCATCACCTGAGCATCACACCCCATCTTATACGACCACTACTCTGTCGGCATACGGATTGTGTAGTGTAATCTTCATAAATTTTCCATCTTCATTCTCGGTTATCGACGATGAAATTGAAGCATTCTTCAGCTATATGGTTACAAACCGCTTTGCTTTTTCTTTATAGAACGAATAAAGTATTGTTGAGATGCCTTAGTTAACATAAATTGACTATCACAATTGCTCGCAGCTGTCGGATTTTCAGACTTTCCAGTCAGTCGCTTTCGAATAGAAGCACCATACTCGAATTTCGTTATTGTGGAAGCTTGTCAGTAGCGCATATCCTGACCACGCCAGAGACTAGAACTCTGGTCATGCTTTCATGAGGCAACAGTGTTGATCGGTACGCCATTAACCTCGCTTTAACCACGGCTGAATTATCATGTGCAAACGGGCGACCACGTTTGCGTGCGAGTAATACACCGACTGCACGATCACCTTTAGACGAAACAGTAACTGTCCTCTGAACTCATGTCGACGATCCCATAGCTAGAATATCTGTCCAAATTGAAATCACGGAAATCCGTAACTTGTTGAGCGACATTTTGATTGCTGGTGAATTATAGGGGATTTTGTCCCATGTAAATTGGATATCACACAATTGCTCGCAGCTATCGCCTTTTCATAGACTTTTCAGTCATCTTCTCTCGCAAAGAAGCACCTATACTCGAGTTTCATTTTTGCTAGAGCTTGTCATTACTGCATTTCTGTGAGGCGCTCGAGCAGTTTGAACGTTACTCACAAGCGAATGCGGTTGAACGTTTGTACATGATAATCCGGCTGTACCTAATGTAAAAATATTAGCACAGTAATAAGCACAGTTGCCTCATTATAGCGTGATTGAGGTTATGGTCTCGGTCGTGACAAGGATGTGCTCTACTGACGAGCTCTAACAATAGCTAGACGCGAATATAGAACTTCTTCAAAGAGGCTGACTGAAAAAATCCTATGGAAATACGACAACCGTGACTGGTTGTGAGTAACGTTCAACTTATGTAAGCCAAAACCCCCCCGCTACTCGCCACTAATACTTCAGTTTATCTGTTACGAATTCCCTTGTTTTCTTCAGACGAAAATGACCCCTGTCCAGTTTTTAATAGTGTGTTGTGTTTCACCGTTGCATTTAACGCGCTGTTTGTTGCCCACTTTAGGTTGCTCGACAAGTGGTTGCTAGCATAATTGGAGCTACGGCAGCATTCGGAAGTATACAGTCCATGTCAACGGTTTTGCATTAGATGGACACTCAAAATGTCTTCATGTTTGCGTTCTGTTGTGTTCCTGTTCGTCTAGGTTGCTCTTTTTTTCTTTTACATGCACTGAAATCCAGAACTTCTGTTGGCAGTTCCTTCAATTTTGCTATAATCCGTTGATGCGGGCTGCCAGAGCTTCACTTACACGTCATGCGACTCAGGAGAACGATGAAACGTACTATCTGTGGTCTATGCGTTTTTTCATGGCTTTCTGTCGACTCTTTCGGTTTCGATCGGCCTTACTCAGGTTAGTTTTGTTCCAACCGTCTTGGAACCAAGCCACACTTCATTGTTATGTGCACCTGATTGTGTCTGGCTAAATTTTGCTGTTTCAATCAATTGAATCGACTCATTTTAGTGAAGTTATCGTGTTTTCTGCAATCGGGCTCGACCCACACTATCTCATGGTCAGGTTCATGTCCGTTATAAATGAATAAATGAGATAGAACAATCTTTTTAGTTTGTTTGCTAAACTACCAGCCTGACCGTTTGAATGGAAATGCGAATCCATACAAACACGACCTAGATGTGCGGATCAATCCAAAGTAAGCTGATCATACTGACACAGTTGGGTGAGGTCATGACGGGAACCGTCTGATACAACCCCTACACCGTTTGAGGACTCATACCACGAATCTCGTAGCAGAATCGGGTAGACGAACGGCGCATAGCTGTGCTTCTCAAAATGGAGGCGTATGCTCTGTCGGGATCGTACCGCTCAGCATCCTCAGCCTGGTGTATTTCGGCTACATAGGCTTGGTGATGTTTCGTTCCCAGTACTTGGATTGACACGTGACCTGTCAGCTTTGTGGGCCAACTGATAACCATACGTTAATCGACCAGTTTCCTTTTAGTTACTCCTGTCTACCGAAACAATTTTGTTAACTGAATTTCTAGCGATTGACTTCTCGTCGGCAAATATTGTCGAATATGCCCGAAACTGACTAAGGATTCAAAATTAATAAATTGTGGACAATCGGTTCTAAATTTGAATGTGTTTGAAGCAGACAAGGTGCAAGTTAGGATACTAACCTGACAGATGTACGTTATAGGCCGGAAGTGCAGAAGTACGATCAATACCCGGTTCACCTTGCTTGTTCCGGTTGTATATATGCATGCGGATATGACAGAAGTGGGGCCGCTACGATCAGTTTGGCATATTAGCCCTAAAGTTAGCTGTTTTCGAGTGAAGAGAATAGATCTAAATATTGGGTCTTTGATGAAGTTTGTTTTGCCGTTTGAGTAATCAGTTCATCCAACCACTGATGTGAGTCGAGTTAATCCATCCATAGTTGACCACCATGTACCTGAGAGGTCACAACAGTTGATCATTGAACTTCGTTAGATCGATTTCTTCTGCAGCTGTGTATTCTGATCAAACCGTGTGACCACACTCAATCTGATGATTTATGTCCAATGTCCAACTAGCAATTGCGGGAGCTCTAATTGTAACATTGTTCGCAATATATTTTCCTGATGTTTTCACAATACAAATCCATTGTTCATTTGCTGTAGCTCTTGTTCCCCGCGCTGACTATCCAATGTCAACCTCTTCATTCCTTCAATACCTTTGGTACTGTATTGATATCTCCGTGTACACGTGTAACTTCAGAGAGTGGTTTTTACTAATGGGTCTAGCCATCAGTTTCGGAGTGTTAAGTTCCAATCATTTGTGTGTACAACGTTTTTGAAGCCATGTAGAGCTGTATGTTAGGCATATTTGTAAGCTTATGGTAAATAGCGATCTCGAAGCGGTGCCTTATCACCTTATGGATCTCTGGTCCCGAATTTAGCTGTTCTACTTGTGATGAGTTCAAAAAGCATCATCCTGAAAAATGACATTGAATGATCCACTTGTGGAGCTGCGCTCAAGAGGAAGGTACTCCCTGAAGTATGTCATCATCGCAAATCCACCAGAACGTGCCATCTCTTTTTTACACGAGGAGCATGCCTGTTTGGCTGGGTGATTTCCGAGTGCTGCAATATGTCCACACCAACATCGATAGGTGTAATGGGAAACACCAATACAACGTGTACCCACTCCTACCATACTAAAGCAATGGCAATTTTGATTCGGAAGTGGCTGCATATACACATCTACTAAAAAACACAGATGTCTTTGGTCCAGGGATTCATTCCTACAACATTTGTTGGGGCACGTTTGGGTTCTGGATTGATGCAACTCGTTTGTTCTTGCGATAATTCCTGTCTCTATCTAACAACCTGACCTGCATTTACAATGTGGAACTCAGTTTTTTCAAATCTGAAATCGTTCCATTACGGAACAGGGCGCTATTATTGGCGCGGTTCTCTTGTGCCACCAAGCCTAGCTTTTACCTAACAGTGGAGGGCTCGAAAACCACAGGACTAAACAGTAAATTATATATATATATATATATATATATATATATATATATATATAGTAAACACCGGAAAATACTTACTCTGTATCTCCACAACAACAATGCAAGTTAACAAGATAATGCAACCCAAGTAGGAAAAATGGTCCAAAATCTCAAACTGTTCGCAAGAAAAAGGATAGCAGCGGGGATAACTTAAAGTCTTGAAGTAATGCATCGAAGGTGCGTAACGTGTTTTATGCAGATCAGCTCCACAAGTCACTTTACTTAAACATGGTTTGCACATCTTCAGTAGAGGTGTTGGGCAAAGCAATCTTGTCCGAAAACTACATATTGTTCAGCTTAGAAAAGAGAAAAGCGACCAACCTTGATTGAATAGCCTCGTTGAAATCCTTTAAAAGCATAGGGAATACCTCTTGATATTCCGAAACATAGAACACGTTGGCTATGGAGAAGCAGAAAGAAAAAAGAGGAGTGATCAATAAACAGGCTGCTTCCCAATATGACAAATTACGCTGTTCAATTTGGCTCTAATGCTGGCGGATTATGAGGGAAATACTCAAAGGACTTCGTATTAACAATAAAATACAGCTGAGCAAAAGAAACAGCGGGTTTACAAGTGAATAAGGAGCTCCATCCAGTAAACAACCTAAGCCTTATGGAACAGTTTTTTTTTTCATAGCGAGAAACTGGTCCGTTGTTGAAAATCGTTCATCATCAGTACCCCCAAAGTCTGGGCGGGTTTCTCCACGAATTAGAAGGTCTATTTTGGTGTGATTCTAACCATGCATTGTTTTCCCCCTAGGTTCGTGCTGACTCACATAATTAAAAGGATCCCAGAATCTTTCTTCCTGCCTAAATGGACACCCACTTTTCTCTGTAATCATATCCAGGTGTGACGCGAAGTAAAGCTTGTTTTGCTGGCTGGACATCAGCAACGGGACTGCGCCAAGTAAACAAGACGAGAAAACAGTGACGATATTTTGAATCCGATATGGTAACATTCCCGCCTTAAAAACCTATGCTTTTCGATGAATAATAACAAGGTTCCATAAAATAATTAGAATCTGCTGCACACATCTACCAACAGTGAAACGGATATTAGAATGGGACTTCATTTCATGGTGTGCTACCGAGCAATACCGCAGTTTGCAAGATCACGGAAGATGCCACACAGAGTTGTGACGATACGCTTGGATTTTTTGTGTTGGTGATCACAACATACAGCTATAGATTGGTCATCATAGGAATAGTTATTAAGCGGGTGACAAACCAGTAGGTCTATCGGAAAACCAAGCGACCGCGGGAAATCTCCCAATGACACGTCCAATAAGCTTTCACGCGTCGTCTAACAGAAAACTAATATAAAAGTACCCATTATGGATTCTGCAGCAGTGGATTGTATACGCAATCGTTCCTCCACGATATCCTGCGTTTCCGAAGTTGACAAGTCGGGAATGTGATCAGCCTCAGTGGTTTTGATCATCCGGCCTAAACAGGTGAGGAACTCTCGGTATGCTGCCACAGACAATTCCAGACGTCGTGAAGCCTGAATGGCCTTTCTATTTGTCCCACCTCCACGTTTGTCCGACAACATCACCTCACGATAATGCATGACTTGATCGTAGATCCAATGAAATGTGGAAGCGCTGAGAGTCTCGCTGTGAAAAGATGAAGTGAAGAAAAACAGGCTTAGTAAGCCCAGTCACAATGCTGGAACAACGAAGCACACATGTGAGCTAAACGATAGGATTTTGTTGACAAACACACGTGGAAATCAGAAAACACACGTACTGAGTGTCCTTAGTACTGTACAAATGGCCTGGAAGCGTCATGACGTACAGACAAACTACGCTACGTTCACAAATGTAGTAACAACATAAATGCACATATTTTCAGCTTTAAGCAACATCTACCTTCCGCTGACCCAGATGGTGGACCATAAGATTACAAATTGGTCCATAAGTACAGATGTTTCAAGAGGACAAACACAAAACAAATTCGTAAAATAGAATAATCAGCCACAAAAACGGTCAAACGGAAACTAGTTTAGTTTGGCAGAGTGGTTAAAACTTTCACAGTCCATGATTACGCCTTCGCCTGACAGCCATCCGGTTTCTTCTAACTATCGATAGTCACGCTAAAAAAACCGCGATGGATAAAATGCTTTGTTGGCTTACAGAGTATATCACTCGGACAGAGTAGAAAGTGTTCTTTTATTGCCCTGGCATTCGGGCACAAAACTGAAAACCAGCCAAGAGGACGCCGGCAGCGTCGCGTTGAGCACACTCAGTTAAAGGGATTGAAGTAAACTGGCACAGACAACGGTACCCAATACTAACACCATCATCATCGGTAATAGCCACAGCATCGCCGTAACGATCTTGAACCTAACCAAACGGCATTGTGACTCAGACCGCCGCTCATCTCAACAGCGACTTCGAACATCCCAAAAGAATAGTAAAATGGTTTAAACTTAATAAAAGAAGGTCAGGAGCAAGAATCAGAAATACTAGGAATGTGAGTACACCATGGACTTCGATGAAGCGCCATCTCGGAAAGCGTCTCTAACCAGCGTTTGAGTGATCACGAGGACCCCATCCAGGCAGGCGACACCTACCCACTTTACTCAGTGGAGCAGTCAGGGTTCTTCATATTTCGTGACCACGTTGTCGCTTGACCACCATGTGGTTTCACCCAACTGTTGGTGGTCTCAGTATATAATGCCCGGTACGGTAAACGCTCAGCTGGCATACGGAGTACACATGTAGGCTGTGCAACGTGGTAGTTACACAATTGATTGCGCATGCCGAGCGTTCGGCGAAGTGGTAAACGGACGTGTTGCTCACTCGATCAGTCCATTCAGTTTGGGCTATTTGGCGGAGACAACGATGGTCAAACATATCAAATCATTTGACATCTTCGCTGCGAAAAGCCTACTTTCCGAACCACGGAGGGGTGATATAGACAGTATATGACCAAACTGTTAGAGCTACAGAGAGGTCTCCATGTAACACAGTGCTTCTTCCTGTGTTGAAATGCGGTGCTCGAAATATAGAGACCATGGGATGCACACAGCTGCAGCAGTCTGTCGCCATTGTCAGTGCGTTGTATAGAACAATATAAGCTGCTTCTTCTCTGCAAAAAGATGATCAAGCTGAACACTGAAATCGTTTCCTAGTATGACGATGTCAGAGTGTTTAACCTGCTTCAGAAGGTGAATGAGGGCGTCACAGAAAGCATTCCTGGTATCATTCGAGCAACTGTCCGTTGGGGTGTGCGCCGATATAATGAATACGCTACGTATTTCTGGTTGTATTCAGTCTGACAGCGCACAAGCGACTGTTTGCTGGGATCCAGTCAAGTGAACAATGCTATGCTTTGAAATTCAGTGTGACTCCCACCTCAGTTTGATCGTGAGATTCAGTTTCGGCATCATCAGAGGCCTTGACAGAGAAGCGCTCGAATCGACAGTTAGCTAGTGGTGAGCTCAAGTAAACGACGGTGCCAAAATCTTAAACTCGCATCTCCGACACGCAACACACATCAAGTTCCAGACTTGAGAGAGCACTTGCCAGACCATCCTGCTGACCAACTTGCCAGAGAGTGCAGACATTGAAAGCGCCAATGTTTCATCATCATCATAGACAGCAATACATCTCACTGATGTTTAACTACCACAATGTTTACCAGTTGTGTTGGCTTCGGAGAACAATTATCCCCTGGGGGCGGAAGAATTGGGGGGGGGGGAGGAATAGAAAGAGGAAGTTGCAGCGGATTAATAATGTCACTGTCGGAAGAGCCATAACTTCTAACACTTGACCTAAGGGACCCCACCTAAAGCCAGTGGCCCAAGAACCAGACTCACTTTGCATTGAGGGACTTGCCTAGCCC
>LOND01001215.1:50319-63323 GCA_014220965.1 Paragonimus kellicotti | reverse complement strand
ACGATGTTGTCTCCTGGGAATGTTGATAAAGCATGGGGAAACAATAAAGGAAAATGTATCAAAAATGGATACATATCGACGACTTTCCCTCGAAAATACGATCTACAACAATGAAAAAGCAGATGTCTGAACCGTAACGAAGTCTAATCGCATGTTAACAAGACCTTGCGGGGAGATTGAGTTACAAATTTCCTTTCATTGCAGAGCAAGTTCGAGAAGATCAACAGACAAAACGGGCGACAGACTTACCATGCACAAAGATGAAACCGCTGACCAACACGGAGCAGTTCACTCTGATAGGCTCTTGCTTCACGCACACTGCCGGACAATGTATACAATTCCGTCACATGAAGACATCCGCGCACTAAGAGGCGCGTACCCAGCCAGAGGTTCAGAAGCTCACCATCTATGAGGTGGGTAAACACAGGGACGATGAGAAGAAAAGACGCACAAACCACCATGCATTTTTACACACTTGGTTAGAAAATATCACAGATACCACAAATAATAATTAGGAAGCATGAATTACCGGTGCCAACAAACGCGAAAATCGGGTCAAACCGTACTAAACTGACAGCAGGGTTTTTAAAGTCACTGACAGAACGTCTATTCTAGTTATCTGCAATCCAAGAAAAATATTGTGTGGTTCAAATTACACAAGCCTTATATCGTCAACAATGGACGCATCACTGTAATTCCAGAAATGAAGAGCCAATGGGACACACTAACAGGGACGGGATAAATTGAGAGTGAACTAATCACCTTGAGGAATCAAAGTTGTGAGTCCTCAAATCCAGCGAAGTGATAACATTGTGCTCATGAATAAACGGTTTTAAATACACTCCAAATACCCTCGAATTTTCCCGGTTGCGTTTGGTCGACCTAACAGTATTCATCTTACAAGTGATTCATTGATCCTTACAGCATGCCACAAAAATCTGCAAACAGAATTCTAGGAAATAGAAATCGCATTGCTAGCGCAACAAAATAGTAGAAAAAGATCTATGAAGACCACTTCATCATATCATCAACACAGCAAAACATCAGTGGTTCACACTGATGCTTAACTGCCACACAACCATAAAAAAGAAAACCCTGTATAGGGAGAGAGAAGAAAAAAAGGACCCAACTACTAAAAATAGCTACGTCTATATTCAAACATACAACATCAAGGCGCCTACACCTTGCAAACAAACAACCGAGCTGTAAGTGAAAGTAAGGCGTCATCAGCAAGACAGCTTCCTTACGGCTTTCACTGCCCGCATCATTAAGTGCACTCACTTCACAGACAACTCGGCCAAACAACGACAACATTCACGCCACTGAGCTCGATTAGCCGCCATCTCACCTAACGTCTCAAGCCACCGACTCTGTGAGTCGCGAGGGCCCCAGCCCGGGAGACGAACCCGATCTACAGTGGCCAAACCCTCGTGAACGATTTCATTTGTCTACGCCAGGTCATCATCTGTCCACCTCGCACCTTGCGCCAGTCGGCCGCAGCGTCGGCAAACAGTGCTCGGTGTGGCAAACGACTAGCTGGCATCCTTAGTACATGACCTAACCATCTAAGTCTGCAAATGTAGTGACTGAACAAAAGAACTCGTTTGACTAGTGCCAAACACCCGCTTCCTAACCTCCTCGTTGCTTACTCGCTGGTGCCACCCGATACGAGCGATTGAACGCAGACATCGGTGGTCAAATACCTGGAGACGGTTCACGTCCTCTACCCTGAGTGGCCAGGTTTCGCTGCCGTAAAGTAATACGCCCTCTCACTGTTGTTTCTGTATTCGTGACCGTTCCACATGAAACCGAAACTTTCTGTTGGTTATATTCGCTGACAAAACCGACAAGTTATAGGAATTACTGGTCTTTGACATGTCGCACAATTGCCTTTGCACTTCATCCTCTGGATGGATGGGTAACCTGTCGGGTTCACAAGGCCTGAATCATTTCATTGAGGGGACTTGAGGTTCGGGTCAACCACAACTCCACGAATTCACGGGACATTGACTACACCATGGGACTTTCGTATTGCGGTGTACTTCAATTGTACCTGTTTGAGTGATTTCGGGACTGGTTAGGTACAAATGGCTGCACTAAATGTCATAGAAAACCGGCCCAACTAATAGCCTGATTGGTTCTTCGGGATTGCTGCAAAACGGTACTTACGATGTGAGCATTGATACACATTGCATAGTTAGTCCGACCCTCGATCCGTGAACTGTGCGAACAAACTATTCTCCTTACCACCGAACATGGTTCAGTCCTAGTCCAGTCAGAGATATGACTGTAATCGCATCGATCGGGGACTTCTTTTGTACTCTATTTAATTTGGTCCACACTCGAATGACACACCGACTGCTACTGGGTTGGGTAATGTGAAACAAAATTCGAAATGTTTTATTTAAGCAGATATTGTGCCGTACGGAATTCCCGTATTTCTAATGTTCAACCCCTACCAGTCGAAACGACCATCCAGGCTTCACTCAGTTGTGGCTCTTTTTGTCAATTCGCGTTTGGGTCAACAGAATAGTCATGCAATTCCACGCAGGCAACATACTACTCATAACTCTCACGAGTAGTCCACTACGTCTACATAGTGAAATTCAATTCTACCAACGAATGGAAGTAGCCAATCCCTCTTGTGAAAAGAAGTGAAACCGATGATAACGTTCAGTGCTGACACAGCTTGGTACCGAAAAGAGATTTACTAAAATTTCCACTTACTGATCAAAAAGTGAATAATGAAGTTTTCGCTAATTCACACATAAAGGGGGTATATTTTAGAGCACAACACACTGAATCTAGTTGATATATGAAGTATGACTAGTAACAAGAAGTGGGAACGCAAGCAAGCTGAAAGTGCAACTGGGTTACCCCTAACTGCATCCACGTTAACAGTCGGGATAAGCATATAGATTAGCACTTACATCGATAACGGATTCTGATGTGGAGTTGAAACGCCACAAAAAACACCTATCATTCTGTGCTTGCGTCGTTCAGGTAATCACATGCGTATATATGACACTAGTTGAAAATCCGGTAATTCGTTAAAACGCATTTTTGAAGAGGTTCGGTCATCCAGGGTGTTTGATACACATCACGTTGCTAGACAGACGATGGCGAAAGTCAGGTTCTTCAAATGACGATGGCACTGTCCAAAACCCACCAGAGGTCTGAGATACACGAGACTCACCGAATACCCCTAGTTGAATACGCTGCGAACTGAATACCAACGGTAGCTCACACGCACCATCAATCATCCAAATTGTCCGGCACACACTTCGAACTCGTCTGAATGAATGATTAACCACCTATTTGTAGCCCCAGATATAACTTTTATCCTCTTACAATACTGAACAAAAGCCGTGGCATAGGCTACATTGTATACAAGTAAAAGATATTCTGAGAGGTGATTGTAAAGTGTATGAAGGTATTTGAGAAACGCAACCAGTTCACACACAAAAATGGCAATATCGGGCCCGTTTGAGCCAGCTGACCAGTGGTAACCAGAAGACAAATTAGAATATGAGTTCGTTTTAAACACTTCCACCAGTCGTAAACGTGAAGACAAATAGTTCATAGATAAAATGGAAAAGCATAGATGTGGCCGGACGATGAGTGGTACTCACAGCCAAATCCACAGCGAACAAAAGTGATCAGCTGGCTTTAAATGCATAAGGGTTCGTAATACTTCACATTTAAAGTAGTACAGAACCTTCACATTCAATGCGGCCCTTTCGTTCTGCACTATACAGCCAACTCTACACATTACAACTGTAGTACTATAAAACGTCTGCAATAGTAAGGGATGAAGGAGGCCTGAGACTGAGTGACCGGACTGTATTGTACGGTCAGTTTGTTGAACGAATATGACAGTGAAGCCCAAGATGTGGTTAACAAAACACTATCAAGCCTGCGAAGCCTATGCCGACTTCCAATACCCCCGATAAATACTTACAGACAACAATCAGGTCAAAATGGAATGTACATCGCAATTACAAGAAAGAACATATCATATAATGAAAAAGGTCACTGACCAGATAACTGGGAGCCTCCCCAAGGTGGCTACTTTGGGCGCGTTGGGCTTATGGACCGGCGAGCCTACTGGGATATTTTCTTTGTTATCGTTCGTGCGTTCGCTTGCTTTTGGGTGCTGTCTGGCTAACTTCTGTTCACAACATTGTCGCATAAACTGCACCAAAGTGCGGCCATGCATGCGTACAATCACAGCTGCATGCAGAATGGAATCGGGCAAGGGGATAACGGCGTTGTTCCAACCTGCGAGAAACGTGTCAAGAGTCTCAGGGTTAGAGTGCGTTTCGTTTGTCGCGCCAAACAGACAACGGGCGTGCAGGTGTATCCAGTAGAAGTAGCCACGGGCGCAAACAGCGGCCCAAGATTTACTTGCAAAAAAGTCATTGTAACGAAGAGGAATCAATGCCATTCGGGCAGAAAATCCAGGCCACTAAAAAAGGATTCAGAAAACATGACAAAAACACTGACGTAGCTTTACTGAATGACAAATATTTATTCAAAAAAAAGTTATGAGAACTTCTGAAAACTAGGGAACAGAAAAAAAAACAAAATAGCGGTCGCATGGAGCTGATGAAAGAACGGGACAAGAAAGAAAACCGAGCACACCGAATATGTCAACGAAACCAAAACTTAAATTGTCTACAACACAAGTAGTTCTGGATGATGGCGATTAGCTGATGGACACTGCTGGACATAGGGCTTTGCCTGGGATGAGGAAAACGGCAGACCCTCCTTAGTTTAGTACCGCATCACAAAGTAAAGATCTAGAGTTGGAACAAGCATCACGATTGCTCTTTATGTTTTAAATCGGATTGTGGAACGAATATACAGTGACCGACAATAAGAGAACAGCTCACGATGAACGTAAAGTCGAAAAACATAGGGTTTTCAACCATGGCTTGTTATCCTGTGAGAGATAGTTAACATTTACTGTCGAACATCTGGTCGCCGCTGTAGCGACAACGGCCTTCATCTCTTCGTCCACGAGTGCATGTTTCGGTTGGAGTAAAGATGTGGTCGATTCGGTGGATCGATCTACACTTTTAGAGTCGCTTAAACGCAGGGGTGTACCGACCAAGTATGTGAACATACTGTCGGCGCTTTATTCCCATACTTCAGCTCAGGTTAGGGTTTACGGCGAAGTATTGACAGTTTCAGCACCAGGAGCGATGTACGTCAAAACTGTCCCCTCTAAATATTTTTGTTTATTTTTGTCATAGGTGAAATAATGGAGGACTGTCTGCGGCACTCACAAGATGCCGGCGTGGACCTCCTACCTGGTGAAAGACTGACTGATCTTGATTATGCTGACGACAAGGTGTTGCTGTTTGACACTTTCCAAGTAGCACAAACCGTGCTAGGGGCCATTTCGTGCTCTGTTAAATATTTCGGAATTCGCTTTGCAGCCTCAAAGTGCAAAGTGCTTCTGCAAGATTGTTTTGACCACGTAGACTTAATGTTAGATAATGAAGTCGTGGAGGTTGTTGACTGGTTTGTAATACCTGGGAAGCTGCATCAGCGGCGGCGGAGGTGTAGGGAATGAAATAGAAGCGCGTATTTCCAAGGCTAGGGCGGTGTTCGCTAATCTGAGACACCTATGGCGACAGAGAGGTATTTCTCTGAAGCTTAAGGGTCGCGTATATCAGACAACAGTGAGGGCTGTATTACTTTACGGCAGCGAAACCTGGCCGCTCAGGGTAGAGGACGTGAACCGTCTCCAGGTATTTGACCACCGATGTCTGCGTTCAATCGCTCGTATCGGGTGGCACCAGCGAGTAAGCAACGAGGAGGTTAGGAAGCGGGTGTTTGGCACTCAAACGAGTTCTTTTGTTCAGTCGCTACATTTGCACAGACTTAGATGGTTAGGTCATGTACTAAGGATGCCAGCTAGTCGTTTGCCACACCGAGCACTCTTTGCCGACGCTGCGGCCGACTGGCGCAAGGTGCGAGGTGGACAGATGATGACCTGGCGTAGACAAATGAAATCGTTCACGAAGGGGTTGGCCACTGTAGATCGGGTTCGTCTCCCGGGCTGGGGCCCTCGCGACTCACAGAGTCGGTGGCTTGAGACGTTAGGTGAGATGGCGGCTAATCGAGCTCAGTGGCGTGAATGTTGTCGTTGTTTGGCCGAGTTGTCTGTGAAGTGAGTGCACTTAATGATGCGGGGCAGTGAAAGCCGTAAGGAAGCTGTCTTGCTGATGACGCCTTACTTTCACTTACAGCTCGGTTGTTTGTTTGCAAGGTGTAGGCGCCTTGATGTTGTATGTTTGAATATAGACGTAGCTATTTTTAGTAGTTGGGTCTCTTTTTTTCTTCTCTCTCCCTATACAGGGTTTTCTTTTTTATGGTTGTGTGGCAGTTAAGCATCAGTGTGAACCACTGATGTATTGCTGTCTATGATGATGATGATGACTCATGTGCATACAAATAGTGGGGCTTTTGTATGCAATCAGCGGAGCCGACCCTTATGCAGCAAACTGTTCTGAATTCACGAGATAAGGACCAACTCAATAATTGCTTGAATAAAATTAACAGTCAACATTTCGAAAACCAGTCATCCACTATGGGGAAATGCAAAACGTTTCGAGCTAACTGCAAAGATCGCTCGGCAGTTGAAGGAGATGCAGTTTTCTAAGCGCGTAAAGAGGGAATTTGGCTGTTCAATGTTGTAGTCCACAGTGTCTCCCTTGGGAGGCTGGTCCAACAGTAAGAGCTTATCTGGATGTCAATAACGGTGGGCCGATTGAAGGTATACGGAATTCATACTGAGAACATTGATCATGAAAGCCATCTAACACGTTCGTGACAATACACCAAGCTGGGAATGTGGGACATTCCAAGGCAATGTTAGAATCAACCGTAAGAAGAAATTTGATGTGTGCAGAATGTCCAACGTTCGGAAAGAGATGAATGTGGGGTTTCGAAAACAAATAACGATAGATCAATTTGACCCATCACTGCCAACCGACTGCTAACAGTAATTACGTTAAGCAACATAAACATGTGAATATGACCGAACTCGTTTGAAACTGGTTGGGATATTAAACAGACAGTAGTTAGAGAGAGAAGTTTGAAAGTTTGCTACAGAGCTGCCCAGGTTGTGACACAGACATATAGGGAAAACTGTAACACAGTAGGAATATACATCACCATGTACAGATACACTCGCCTGCAGGACTTCGCCGTCTTGAGTATTAAACGGTTGGGCCATCTTTTCAATTTCTGGTTATCCGTCTATGGGCTTCCATAATTTGTCTTCTTCCCGCAAGTGCCGAGGGATTAATTACCAGTGTTCCCACATAAACCACGTACTACTTATCGATTTGACGAGTAGTCTATTACATTCCTCTCTCCCATAAAAGACACCATTTCACTACCTACTCGTTAGCCAGTTCTTTCCTACTTCTACGGCATGCTGAACCTCGAAAAGTCTGTTTACTAACTTTTGCCAGGGCATCGTATCACCTCCACGACTGGTTACCGCTCGCTGGTCGTTCCTCCTACCAACTGCACATCATATGCATTATCTTGCGTCTATCGACTCATGTATAGTTTTTTTTTACTTCCACAAGCTTCTTTGATTTTGGACGTCCCCTTCTGCGTACAGCATTATTTATATTTCACATTCGAACCATGGAGATGTCTATCGTTTGTATTTTACCTCACTGTGCGTACTTTCTTTGACGATCCCGTGAATTATTCCCAGATTATCATTTAATTTTTCTTCCTTTGTGAGTTCCGATGCGATGAGTGGTGAGCCTGCTTAAATTTCGATGCCTTAGTTCAATGGCAGCCGCGAGCATCCGTCGTGAATAATTGGAAATGATGTTTTACCTGTACACGCGAATAACAGGGGGAGTGGTAGCTTCCAGTCAGCAAAGTTGACAGCTTACCACTTTCCTATAGACGTTAACAATGTTCCGACGGCCAGCTTCACAACCGAACTGGTCATTAGAAGTTTGGGGAGAACTTCCTCCTCACCCGTTTGAGACAATCAGTCAGCTGTATGGCTTTCCCTCGACACACAATTGATTTTGGAATCGCGCTTCTGCAGATGAACTGTCCAGCGTACCATCTTCATTTTTGTGCCTTCCGGTTTATGGTCTAACTCCGTTTGAAAACGCCGGATAAACAGGTATGGTCTCTGTTTATCCAGCACCCAAAACTGTCGCCAAGTAGTCCCTCACAATCGTACAACGCCACAGCTAAGACCGTGGTATAAGACACAGACGGCCAACTCTTCTGCTTGAAGACCAGACTAGAATTTATCACTGGTATCCATGACCGCAGTGAACAGTCGGCCGACCACGGGCAGCTTTGACGTTAACTGCTGGTCATCCCTTTTCCTTCTTGAAAATAACAAACACTTTTTGAACGTCATCAGTCCATTCAAAGCGACCATTCTGTCGCAATGTGGTATACAACAGAAAACGACATATTTCAAAAAACCGAATAGGGTGACTACGCTCTTTGGCTCTCCCTGTTCCCACTGGTCTGTTGGCGTTTTTCAGCACTCAGAAGCAGATGTCTCTTTCGAGATCAAGTTCATGGAACGTCACATGGCACCCGACCTTTTCGGCCACTTTTTTGTCTTTCTATAGGCGAATTCTCAGCCGTAGTCACAGGGTTGACGGCTTCACCCCCAAAACTGCCGGCCCAGTGAAGTCGTCCCAAATGGGGTTTGGTTAACATCATCCCAATTGTCAAAATGGGCTCACTCATTTCGTATGTTAATCACCAAAGGATTAATCTGTTTCTTAATGTGTCGAAGATGTTCGTAGCCATTGTACCTCATTGGCTAAGCGAAACGCGCAAGAAACATCCGTGAAGAACCAGCTAGGTTTCGCCGTGGCGGTGACTGCATTAATTATATCTTCCCACTCTGTCGGATACTTGAACTTCCCCATCCACAAAAGGTTGACAGAGCTGCACTCTTGGATAGTCTATCGGGGAGCGGTGTGCCAAGGAATATGTGAATGTTCTGAAAGCAGTTTATTGTCAGAACTCGGGCCGGGTTGTTGCTTGTGGCAGCGTATCACCGACCTCAAGTGTGTCCGGTCTCCCCTTTCCTATTCAACGTTGTAGTACATGAGATCCTAAAGCGCTCCTTGACAGACTGCGAATATAACGGTGTGGGACTACTCTCATTCACTCGGCTTCGAGACATAGGGTATCCAGACGACATCGTTCTAATTTATGAACATTTTACACAGACTAGATACTTCAGTTTGATGCAGTCCTTGCATCTTCCAAGTACAAGGTGCTGTTGAAAGACTGACAGATCTCTCACTCTTGATGGTAAGCCAGTGAAAGCAGTCGAGAAATTCGTATTCCTTGGTAATTGCGTCAACACTCATGGAATGCCCAATGAGATCACAAATCATATAGTTAGCACTCGGATGACATTTTTCAGCTTACCCCATCTTTGTTATGTCACGATCTCGGTCTTTCTGTGAAATGCCGAGTGTATAGTGCTACTGTGAGAGTAGTTTTATTGTACTGCTACGGAGCTTAATCTGTTCACAAAAGGTGTTTACAGCGCGTCTGTTTTCATTCAATGGTTTCTCTGCAGCATTGACAGCGTGTAGTTGGAACACCGTGTCAGCAGTAACGAAGTTCATCTACGTGCCACCAGGAGGGGCAGATTCTGTCGATCTTTGAGCTTACTGATCTTACCTTACAGGCTTCATGAACTTTGTCACATCTCGAATGCCAATTCACCTCTTGCCACATTGTGCCTTTTTTGCGAGTGGTGAGTTATGCTGGAGACGACAGCCTGCTGGCTAGTGTATGGCTTGGGTTCATGGTGTGGAGACATTGCCACTGAAAGTTGCTTCGCTGAGGCGTTCCGGGCCTCTGGCTGGGGTCCAAAGAACAATGAGCACCTGTAGTTGAGGACGCAGTCTGACCTGGCGAAGGATGGAAGTCAATGGCACTCGTGTTGCGAATCTCTGTGTTCAACGGTGTATTTTTTCCTTGCATCTGATTTCATCGCCTTTAACAGTCACTTTTTTCTTATATGTTATGACAACTTTCCCACTCTATGTGGTCTTTTTGTGTCAGTATATGATGTACCCAGAAAGTTGTATCACCATTGAAAAATGTTGTGTGTGAATTAGGCGGTCACCGTTCTAAAGCTAGGATTGTCTTCAGCAACTTGAATTCTCTCTGGTGTTATTTAGGTTTAACGGTCCCATTTTTGGAACTGCAGTTACATCGGTCTTACATTGCATTAATCAGAAACGAAAGTTGTCAATGATGTCGAGTTTTTTTCCAGCGGATTTGTGTTTAATCATACGTTATCAGCGGGTAAGCAGCGAGGAGATTATGAGTCACAATTCTTGTCTCGGTGGTCACTTATCCAAACCCCGAAAAGCCACTTATTGCATTAAGCTGTGCTCACTCATTTTTAGTCCAACGCTGAGCTTATTGGTGTATACTAAAAGCTTGTCAACCGATGACTTGATGCAAAGAATTATAAGCCTTCACTAGTAAATTAGGGACTACAGATCGTGTTAATCAAGTTAACGTGCAGACAGTATCTTGGTATTGTTCATCATGGTTTTGTTTTATCTACTTCTGTTTATGTTACTGGATCTTTTACAGAAACGTATCGTCTCCCATTTAATTATTTCACTATCAATTTTTGTATGTCCCACGATTTATTTACAAACCAGACAAAAATTGAATGTCGTATCTGGGACGTCATGTTTTCTATAAGCGAACAATCCGGACGATTTTTGGATGCATCATACGCTTTAGTCAATCGTCTTCTGGCCGAGTTGATGAAAGACGAATTTTCTATTAATTCCGACTATGAGACATTGAAACCGAAAGCTGCTACACATTGCACTGAACTTTTAAAAAACAAAGCCCTTTTGGATACTGCGTTTGAGGCCGCATTGATAGGACAACTACCTACACCACATGCCCATTTTCAGTCAGTGTTTATAGCACTGGGGACGACGTATTTGGAACACTACTTCGATGTAAGTTTCAGTTTCACCTGGATCTGATTGTCCGACTTGAGAGAATACATACAAAAATGTTCATTTCTCCATTTAAATTTGAGTTAATCTTTCCTACAATTCGAATTATTTAGAGACGTAGAATCCTTCCCACTATCTTCCGGCCGTACTCCTATAACAGACGTTTTATAGTACTACAGTTGTAATGTGTAGAGTTGGCTGTATAGTGCAGAACGAAAGGGCCGCATTGAATGTGAAGGTTCTGTACTACTTTAAATGTGAAGTATTACGAAACTTTGTTAATCAGTCCAACCCTATGCATTTAAAGCCAGCTGATCACTTTTGTTTCGCTGTGGATTTGGCTGTGAGTACCACTCATCGTCCGGCCACATCTATGCTTTTCCATTTTATCTATGAACTATTTGTCTTCACGTTTACGACTGGTGGAAGTGTTTAAAACGAACTCATATTCTAATTTGTCTTCTGGTTACCACTGGTCAGCTGGCTCAACACGGGCCCGATATTGCCATTTTTGTGTGTGAACTGGTTGCGTTTCAAATACCTTCATACACTTTACAATCACCTCTCAGAATACCTTTTACTTGTATACAATGTAGCCTATGCCACGGCTTTTGTTCAGTATTGTAAGAGGATAAAAGTTATATCTGGGGCTACAAATAGGTGGTTAATCATTCATTCAGACGAGTTCGAAGTGTGTGCCGGACAATTTGGATGATTGATGGTGCGTGTGAGCCACCGTTGGTATTCAGTTCGCAGCGTATTCAACTAGGGGTATTCGGTGAGTCTCGTGTATCTCAGACCTCTGGTGGGTTTTGGACAGTGCCATCGTCATTTGAAGAACCTGACTTTCGCCATCGTCTGTCTAGCAACGTGATGTGTATCAAACACCCTGGATGACCGAACCTCTTCAAAAATGCGTTTTAACGAATTACCGGATTTTCAACTAGTGTCATATATACGCATGTGATTACCTGAACGACGCAAGCACAGAATGATAGGTGTTTTTTGTGGCGTTTCAACTCCACATCAGAATCCGTTATCGATGTAAGTGCTAATCTATATGCTTATCCCGACTGTTAACGTGGATGCAGTTAGGGGTAACCCAGTTGCACTTTCAGCTTGCTTGCGTTCCCACTTCTTGTTACTAGTCATACTTCATATATCAACTAGATTCAGTGTGTTGTGCTCTAAAATATACCCCCTTTATGTGTGAATTAGCGAAAACTTCATTATTCACTTTTTGATCAGTAAGTGGAAATTTTAGTAAATCTCTTTTCGGTACAAGCTGTGTCAGCACTGAACGTTATCATCGGTTTCACTTCTTTTCACAAGAGGGATTGGCTACTTCCATTCGTTGGTAGAATTGAATTTCACTATGTAGACGTAGTGGACTACTCGTGAGAGTTATGAGTAGTATGTTGCCTGCGTGGAATTGCATGACTATTCTGTTGACCCAAACGCTAATTGACAAAAAGAGCCACAACTGAGTGAAGCCTGATGGTCGTTTCGACTGGTAGGGGTTGAACATTAGAAATACGGGAATTCCGTACGGCACAATATCTGCTTAAATAAAACATTTCGCAATTTTGTTTCACATTACCCAACCCAGTAGCAGTCGGTGTGTCATTCGAGTGTGGACCAAATTAAATAGAGTACAAAAGAAGTCCCCGATCGATGCGATTACAGTCATATCTCTGACTGGACTAGGACTGAACCATGTTCGGTGGTAAGGAGAATAGTTTGTTCGCACAGTTCACGGATCGAGGGTCGGACTAACTATGCAATGTGTATCAATGCTCACATCTGTAAGTACCGTTTTGCAGCAATCCTGAGAACCAATCAGGCTATTAGTTGGGCCGGTTTTCTATGACATTTAGTGCAGCCATTTGTACCTAACCAGTCCCGAAATCACTCAAACCAATCAGGTACACGATTGAAGTACACCGCAATACGAAAGTCCCATGGTGTAGTCAATGT
>LOND01001214.1:80655-92318 GCA_014220965.1 Paragonimus kellicotti | reverse complement strand
AATAAGAATGGTTAGTGGATTACATCTGTATGTGAAAACGGAAATGGATGTTGTGTGTATTTCAAAAGAGTACATTTTATTATTGCTAACCGAGACAATAGAATAATTATCAACAAACGTGACACACATAAGGACTGAATCTGAACTGATTGCCAGGAGAAGGATGTACGCCATCGCAAACTGAAGCAGAAGCAAAATTAAGTTATAGTACTTCCGATCAGAACGAACCAGCGAAGAACATATTCGGGTTGTGAATATTGTTTTCAATAGTGAACGATGTTTAATTAGGTTTAATAAAATGCATCCAGTTTGAGCCAAAATTCTAAAATTCATGTGTTAAGAATAGTCTTCAGTTTAAACAGCCATGACTAACCATACTAATTTCCCTGAGTTTTTTAAACTCAGCAAATATTCGAACGTTGGACGTGATCTCCATACTTTCGGTGTTTTTCATCCTACCCAGCGAATGCATACAGCCCGGAAACTGTTTATGGTCCTCATGTAAAATCAGTCAGCCGCAAATTAGTATCTTCGTAAAGACTATCCCAAGTATGTTCGGATAGCTACTTGTCTGCCTTCGTCGTGTCAAAATTTTCGGTCATATAAATAAAATTGCTCGCTTCACTCGCGCAAGTTTTCGAGCTTACTGATGGTTCATTTGAGATATAAAAAAATTTCTCAGACTGCTCACTAGCAATCACAGTGTACTCGCCATGTTTAATGGGTCTTGCGATTTCAGTTCGTCCGTTTAGAATCAATGGTGTGTGCTGGCTACAAGGCCTGCGCTACACATCAGCGAATGATGTATTTGACAACAGTTGACCACTGCTGTTTGTGGTTCGCAGCGGCCGGAGTATACTGGAATGATAGGATCAATTGGTATGACTCCAAGAGACCATACGCTCTAGTGTTAATGGGCTTAGCCATGTTACCTTGGGGTGCGAGAGCGTTGTTTATCAACCCGGGTTGACTAGACCAAACCTTTGCACTTGAAACTCCTTGAAATGTTTTCAGTTGCATTCTTCGTTGCTTAGGTCACACTTTCCGAATAACATGTACATGACACAGTGCAGACATCTATACATTTTCACCCATTTTATAATAGATAGTTCTGAGTACGAACAAACATGGTCACTTTAGTCATCGAGTTTTGTTAAATTAATTGTGCAGTTCTTCAGAACTACTATATTGGTCAGTGGGATGCGAGTTACTGCGATCTGGAGGTATCTCAATAACCTTCAGAACTTGACAGCAGCACACTCTCAGCGACAGCAAATCGCGACTGACTGCAAACCAATGAACAACGTACTGCAACTGAGCAATTATGGTAATATCAGTGAGTTAATTAAATGGTGGTGTGAAGCCGGTTATCCCTATGACACCTAAGTAATGGTAGTTCTATATATATCTTTATGCTACTTGGTGACTAACGAGTAGTATGACAAGAATATAAAATAATGGCTCCCGCGCTAAAATGAACTCCGATTCTTGGTTTTCAGAAGGCAGAAAACTAACAGTTAAGAACGGAAACACGTATATGGTAGGTGGGGAACGTTTCAACAACAATGAAAGATGAGAGCCTATCTAAGTACGGAAATTTTGAGAATCTGGCGTGCTCGGTATTTCAACTGGCAAAAACGTTCGCGCGTTTGAGCATGCTACTTCCATTATAGGTCCGAATGAAGCCGAAACCTAGATTTTTATCAACTGTTGCAGTTCAGTCGGTCTAACTACCCAAATTCTTGTGAAGCAGATGGACGTATTTTGTTACCTCAGACAATCATTATATTAATCCATTTGGCCTACAACCACGGTTAGAAACAAAACCAAAGAAAAGGATCTAAATGCATGCAAAAGTAGTCACGTCGGTTGATAAGTTAACCTAATGATTATTGCGTGGCAATCAATCTAAACTCGATTCCAACTATGCCGAATCAATACCAGACGCAGTCAACCTAATCTCATCGTTCCACGTGACCACATCTTACAACAAAGCGAAACGTCTCGGGTTCATTGGGGTCTAGTTAGTCACTTATAACTTAACACTTGTTGCAAAATTAAAATGATGCAACAGTGATCCTATTCCTTTCACAGACTTTCTAATTTAGATCAAATAAGCTTGGCATAAAAGCACGTTAAATCCGTCCTGGTTGAATATCGTCAGGAAAAATTGATCGTTCTTTTCTTAACTCTACTAAATGCCCAATGTGTACCTTCTTCATTGTCGGATGAGGGACAAAATTTCTCCCGCACATCCAGTGCGTTCATATTTCGTAAGTTAGAAAACAATAAGATAGTTCTGTCTTTTATTGCATTCTTCCGAATTAATTTGGACGCCCAAGTTTCCCGTATCTGTGTATGTTGGGCAGTGAATTTTTCTTATCTTGCATAAAAACGTATCAGTTTTAAGTTGTAAGATACGAAAACGTCAAAGTACAATGTGTACCTTCTTCATTGTCGGATGAGGGACAAAATTTCTCCCGCACATCCAGTGCGTTCATATTTCGTAAGTTAGAAAACAATAAGATAGTTCTGTCTTTTATTGCATTCTTCCGAATTAATTTGGACGCCCAAGTTTCCCGTATCTGTGTATGTTGGGCAGTGAATTTTTCTTATCTTGCATAAAAACGTATCAGTTTTAAGTTGTAAGATACGAAAACGTCAAAGTACGAGCTGAGAGGTAATCCACGTTCGTGCAAGGACCAAATTACACGATCAGCCACATTGTTCCTACTGGTAATTAAATCAAGGTTTCATCTCCAATGCGTTACATAAAACGACCCGATCACCAATGACGATCTGTGTGGGCCACACAATAATTTTTGGAACGTTTGTCGATGTAAACTCGATCCTGAGAGAGTAATTACGGTGGACCTAATTGGTGCATGTTTTATTCACAAAAAGTTTTCTAACCGCCTAAGCAGTTAAACAAGACAATCATGGACTGGTGTTCAACGTAATCGACGGTTCACAGTTAAAAATCAATATCACGCTGCTTACCCACATTCAGTCTGTACATTTTTAGGATGGCCAAATTACATTTATGTTGGGAAATAACATTTTAAAAAATTTAAAAATAACGGACCATCGTGAATGAAGTCTAATCTTTGATTTATTAAAGCTGTCAAAAGATCTGAGTTAGTTTTAATGAGGGACATCATGTTAAAATTGTTTGAAAGGTTAATAACTCAGCTGTGTTGGAAAACTCAGCTAAACAAGGTGACCAGGTACCCGGAGAGCCGGAACTAGAAATCGGGAAATATAAGAGACAGGCTTTACAGCAGGAAAAACACTGCAATTAGGAAACCTATAACATGATTCGACCATCTCGTTGTAGGCATTAGCCGAAGATCATGAAACCGATTATGACAACGTCGGGATCCTGCATCAAGGTTTCAAGCTTCATATCTAACAGGTATACACAGAGTCCTTCGCTATCTACGTGCAGCTTGTCTGTGTCAACTGCAATGATAAAGACAATCGTGGGTGAGTTTATTCCCATACACTACCAGTGTGATACCAAAGGAACCCGATGAAAGGTCATGTAAGACAAACCATCGTAGTCAATTCCATGAATAACATCAGGGTTGGTGACGTCCTTTTCCGGATTGACCTATCTCAGTAACCGAAGGCAAAACGACGCTTGTGCACAAACTCTCGCATAACCGGCGTATCCTGTACCATTTGTGGTTCCGATAACCTGGAAGCGAGTGAGAGGACGTGCTTATAATCCAGTCGGCCAATCCTGGTTGGCCAAATGATGGATTGCGGTGAAATTGAAGTCGTCATCTTCTGAAAACAAAGAAACTAAAGAAAAAGTCCAGTGCGAAGTTTCTAACTGGCAAAAGGTTATCAAAAACACCATGCAAGAAGGGTTTTAACAGGGAAGTAATTATTAATGAACATATTTAGGTTAGGAAGAGAGAAAATTTTAAACTTGGACTGAGAAACAAAAAAAACTTCTAAAGTGCAGTTCACCAGTGAATCCGAAGGAAAGAAAAGTTAGATTACCAGGTTAGTTAGGTTAGAAGAAACCCAACTGTAATAAAACTGAGTTCTGTCGAGGTTCGAGAAGGCAACAAGGACAGAATACCTAAACGCTTCAGGTATTTCGTCGGCTGATCTATAGAGCTAGGCTTAGAAGTCATGAATCTCACTTTCAAATTCACTTTTCACTTCCATTTCGCTTTGCCATATATAATCGACCAAGTGATCCACAAGAACTAATGTTTCAGCCGGATCTCACAAGCCGTCCACGCTGGAATCCCAAAAACCAATTAGGTCGCGTTAATGACAAATAGTTTGACAGACGTCACTTTCGAGAAAGCTTGATTGTAGCCGTGCCGTCCCTGTAGCTGACTTCAATTCTGAAGAAGTCTGGATTCTTCATGAAATGGTATTTTATGCATTCTGAGCGTGATTCCATAATTCAGCTGTTAGATTAATTGACACGCCTGGGTATTCTGTTCTTGCCACTTGTTCCAACCCGGCTGAAACCAGACTTTGCATGATTAGTCTCTTTTAAAAAATGGATTGCATATAGCTATGTGTATATGCGCATAAGAATATATACATACTTTGGCTCACAACCACCGCAGTTTGATAAATCACCCACCGTTTTATTTAGAAACTTGGGCATCATGATCTGTCACTCAGGTCACCGAACGTTCAGTGCCGCAAAACAGCATGTACAGCACCATTAAACAGAATACCAACAAATTCATTTTCACCTTCAGACGTCAGTTCTTCTAGACACATCTTTTAATGGCGTCTGCAATCAATGCCAACCTTGGCCATACGATCTCGTCGTTCAAGGACAGGTCATCGAGTGAATTGGTACCCAAATGGTATAATTTTTCATAGCTATCAACAGTGATCCATTCACGTGGATTCCATGAATAAGCATAGCACCTCTGCTCGAGGAGGCTTGAAAGAAAAGTGCTTAACATATATTCGTACCACCTCTCCAGTGAAAACCGTGTTCATTAGCCGCAATTCTTCTTCATTTTGCATTACTAACAAACAACCATTTGAGAACAATAGCATTCGTGTGGCCGAGTTAGGCAACACGCTTGAAACACGGAATAGTTGAACGATCATCGGTCAATCTTCAGTGCAGTATTGCAGTTTAACACTTTCCTTCCAGTTCCAAGTAGCAACTTTCATTGCTACGATCAGGTGGGCTTAAATGGGGTTGGAGATGTGACACAAACCTGCTTCACATTAACAACCATTTACATATTACTAGGAAGCGATCCACAGAAACTTACCTCCGCCTCCCCTACTCACATGAAACATCCTGACTAAGTTGATGAACTCATCTGGACACCCAAACTCACCAAGTACCGTCCACCACGATTGGGCCCACGAAATTAAACGCCTTCGTAAACTCCACAAAGACAGCATGGTACAGTTGGTTGTAATCACAACACTCTACCTTGAACTAGCGAACAGTAACCGCCATACTAATAGTGATGTGACCGTTTCGGAATCCACATGTTTCCCAGGAACATTCATCTCCAGGATTGTGACATCAGAGTGATTGAGCAGGGTTGTTGTCAAAACAACGCGAGCGCAACGGATTAGTTTCGTACTCAGCTTGTTCCTCTTGCCCTTAAACGGAGGTTCTGTAAGAACAGCAATGTACTTTTGAGGGACCACTTTCTGCCATCAGATGGAATAAACCAATTGGAGCAGAACACACTCAAAAATGTTTCGGTGGTAACCAATCTTTCCCATAATTTCTCTTTCGTAATTGTTCAATGGTTGTCTGAACCTCGGCCAGGTTCGGATTGAGAGCAAGTAACTATTTTGTGGCTGGGTGCGACAGATTACTTACTGTAACCCAATTAACGGTAACAGGCTAATCCACGAGGATGGCAGAATACCGTATCAGATCACCACGATGACTTCCATTTGTGTGCTCGAGAAGCCAGACAGGTTGTTCACTAATGCTTTAACACAGTGAATGGTTGGGCCAAAGTTCGCTTTGATCCAACAACGGAATTCTTTGGGTTGTTGGTGATCAACACAGCTCTACATGATCCCACATTGAACTCTCAACTGATCGTCTGTCATTTCACGAAAGTGTTCAATAAGTTGACGGCGAGTGCTGTGTACACGATCTTCTTGTTTCATTGCATGGTTCGACAGTGGAATTAGTAGCGGTTCGACATTTTTTCGTATGAGGCTAATGATAACCACGTCGCTATGATTAAATCAGTTTGAGTGGTTCTGACTCTAAATACCGACTGTTTCATTGGCTGCTTTTGCATTCTGCTGCCGCAGAACGTACCGTACACCCTCAAGGTTAGCGGACGAGATAGCACCTTTAAAATGAACAGTTGTCTCACCTCGGCAACTAGTCCTCGTCTTTAGGTTCGCTGTTTGCTTAATATTCAGCATTATTCGCTGGCCAGCTGATCTACAATAAACGAGATTTCAAGCATGATCCTGGTCCGTGTTACCTCCAGCTCCGCGCGTCTCTTACGTGATACTTACTCGATAAATGTCGATCCGTCGTACGAGCACGCAATCAAGCAAATGGCGTTGGTGCTTTCGTGAGTGAGACCAGGTTGTGAAATCGCTCACATTGAGCTGAAAACTAGCTTGTGATAGAGAGCTCTTTGTAGCCGTAATAGAGCAATCGATTTCCAGTTACTTGAAAATGAAACGGCCAACTTTCGCCTTGTTTGGAGCAAGTGTGAGGGATGAAACTTATGAAAGCTTATTCTGAAGTGACTGAAAACTCAAGTGAACATTAACGCTTCTAGTTGGTTCTCGTATCGTCGTCCCCGCCCAACCGTTGATACCCTCAGATGTGTAACTCGTTGCATTCTGTCCTTGGTTGATGAGGAATGTAGAGCTGTCTGCACATGTCTCCTAGACCATAGCGTGCGTTTGAAAAAGTGGTCAGAGAGACTTCACTTCGAATTCTCTAAGAATCCGATGTTCAGACCTCGAACGTCAACAGCTTACGTCATTACTTTAATAATCGAGGTAAGTTTACCCAACTGAACTGTTAATTCTCATTTCCATTCACCGGTCGCTCTGGTGTTCTGCCAGGTTCATTCTCCTCTCGGTACTTATTTTCACTTCACTTTTCACCCGCAACAATAATCCATCGCAATGTTCTAGCCAGATGTGCAGACAATTCGAGGTGAGGCATCAAACCCCCAACTTGACTTTCTTCTTCCGCCATGCTGAAAATTTTTGTCAAAACTATAAATTCGATCAAAATTCCCCACTTTATCCCTCCATGCATCTAAGTTTGTCGATGTACTGTTTTTGATTATGAAGACGTATCAGTATGAGAAACTTTCTATGCTTCCCTAGTTGCTTCATCTGATTGATTGTCAAAGGAAATTGTACTGTTTTGCTGAATCTGTTTAAACAGCCCTCACGTGTTAGTGGCATTTCCGGGAAACGGTTTGTTGACTTTGCTGTTTCTCATGATTTCGCAATGTGCGAATTTGTCAGCAAACGATGTCTTCGTTTAGTTTAGTACGCCGGGGTTGGTGTGTTTGTGGTTGGGGCGTCGTATGGTTGTTGTGATGGGGGTTGTTTTTGGGGTTGGGGGTGGGTTGTTGGTGTTGGGATTGGGGTGGTTTGGGAGTGGGTGGGTGGTCAGGTGTGTTTGGGTGTGGAGTGTGGTGGGGGTGTACAATTTTTTCTTGCGTGGGTTCCGTCTTGTGTGGATTGTTTCTGGTGGGGGTTGGTGGTGTGGGGTGGGGGTGTTGTGCTTTTTTATTTTTTATTTTTTGTTTAGTTTGTTTTGGGTTGGGTGTGTGTGATGTTGTTGGCGTCTTTTGTTTGTTTGTTTGTGGTTTTGGTGTGGTGGTTTGGATTGGCTTGAGGGGGGCTGTGTTTTTTTGTGGGGAGTTGGGTGGTTTTTGGGGGTGTATTGGGATATTTTTGTTGTGGTTTTTTGTGTGTTGTTGTGGTGGGGGTTTTTTTGGTGTGGGTGGGGAGGTGGTTGGGGGGGGGGTTGGTGGGTTTTTGTTGGAGTGGGTGGTGTTGTGGGGTTTGTTAATATATTTTTTTTTGGTGTTTTTGTGTTTCGTGGCTGTGGTTTCTTTTGTTGGGTGGGGGGGTGTAGTTTGTGGGGGTGGGGGTGTTTCTATTTTCTCTTTTGAGTCTTTGTTTTTTGTTGAGTTTTTTGCTACTAGTTTTTGTTTTCGCTTCTGGCTCTTGAGAAAAAACAAGCTGAACGTGGCAAGCAATAACTTCAGCCCTATTGCGGCTGCTCACTTAGAAATTACACAAATGCGACTGATTGATTCGCATCAAGCACATTGCCGTCTCTCGTCAACCGTCGAAAACTTGAACTTACGCAGTCGTTTAGCGTTTTTCACTATTTTTTAAGACAGTCATCAATTGTAAGAAGATAAAACATCCAACGCTTGCAGAATTCTTGTATGAAAAATGGTGATGAGTCAAGTCCAGTGGATCACAGCAAATACGTACTGAACTTTCCTTCAATACTGTTGAATTTGTTGCAGCTAGGGTTTGTTAGTCTCAGGCCTCGACTATAAAATGTCATTCAGATAGTTTAATCATATTCACGTTGAAATCCAGTTTTGTAATCCTGTCGATTAAGTATGTGATCTTCGACCAACTAGTGCTGATAACCTAGGACGACTGAGAACTAAATTCATCGATATAACTTTTGAGTTCATCACCAAGCCACACATACAATCGCTAAGATAACTTGGGTCAAAATGTTAGTAGTAATACTTGAACTGGATAAGGTCACTTGGGCCATCACTTAAAAGAAAGACGCAGATGTTTTCATCATCGGATGACAGAACGAAGTTTTAGCGAAGATTGGACGGTGTCATCGAAATAGAAAGCCGCTTAGAAAAAAAATCTGCAACCGCCCCTACAGTTACGGATTGTTGATGAGGTAAAGCACATATCTGTTAAAACATATAAATACTCAATAACCCAAATTTACGACCTGCTGAAGATGCACAAGTCAGGTATGTCGCCTAAGTAAGTTGGAAAGTTGAATAGTCGCCATCCTACCTCAGCTAAAATAGGATTTTAGGCACGTTCCACTGAAAATTCTCTTGATTTGACCAACGACTTAAACATATTCATTGTTGCTGATAAACTGGTGCATTTTGTAGATGTTCTTCTGCACAAAACAATAGAATATCTTTGTGACCTCGTCGAAACTAATCACTGAAGTAAACTTTGCTGCTCTGTGCTGAGAATATCAGTTTTCGTTTACTCGAAAAGTCCTGCCATCAAATAGACGGATTAGTTATGGGAAGTTCATTAGGTCTCACCCTAGCAGACTTTATCAGGCTAACATTTCAGCAAGAGTTATGCACGGAAATAGCAAGCTTTTCATACTACAAGCGTTACGTCGATGACACATTATTGTTCAGTCAATCCAGACAGGAAGTGGACAATCTGGTGAAATGCCTAAGTAGTTGTCATTCCAACTCAAGAGTTACGTGTGGATTTGAGGCCAACAGCTATTTGTCAGTTGTAGGCACACTCTTAAATCGTCAAGAAGATGACACGCCTAGAAGAGTTGTCTATGGATAGTTCATGTCGTCCGGTCAGTACTTAAACTTCGGCGACTTAACATTGGTCCGACTTAAAAGAACACTAATTAGTACTTTGTTCACACAAGTAAGGTGAATCTGTACTCACGGCAGACTTGCGGATAAACTAGACTTGATCAATTCTGTTTTACAACCACGTGGTTACCATAAAATTTCAAAAAAATGAAAATGTAAAATGTACTGCTAAAAGAAATGATCATTGTAGGTCTATTGAATGTGATTATATCATGCAACAAACAACACAACGATTGAGAAATTCAATTAAACGAACATTTAATGCAGCTGAACTCCGTGTAATCTCTCGGACTCAGAAGCTACCAGTGCCTTCAATCAAAGGAAACCAGCCATTTGGGGCCATCTCATATTGTGTTTGCCAGCTTATATGTAACAGCGGAGAAAGTTGCATAGGCATGACCGAAAGATGTTTGATTTTTTAATTGGAGGAACACTTGCTTAAATGGATGCAAAGATCCATGTTACCGCAAGACGGTTATGTTGCTGAAACACGTAAGCTGTCAATTTCATCAGTCGCCAGACACGTCCTGATTGCTACTTAGTCTATCCATCCTGCTTATGCGTTCAGGATCCCATCACGCAATCCAAATCCAAGATTCTTGTGGTTTGTTGAAGCACTCGAGATCAGTCGCCCCAAACCAGCCTCCTGTGTGCAGAAACAGTCGTTCGTGAGCCTGGAACCATCCCTAGGCACAATGATCCATCCTAACCCGCTGAGTGATTATCTACCCACTTACTTGTTCGCTATAAAAACCCGTTTCATATTTTTGTGAATTTGGTACGGATGAGTCATTACAAAAGTGATTGCAACTACAACGTTTCCTGTTATAACCTTTCTTCAAAACACCTCCCCGACGTAACCTAAAACTTTTGTTCGAATCTATGTGAGTGTGTTGCCACATCTTCCAGTAGATCCCGATACAAATATTTATTTGCATGTATCAGTTGCTAATTTTCTTTCGTTATTGCATGTATAGCTTGAATTGTGTACGAACCCAGCGTTTTTATCCGTGAATTATCCACTAATAAACTAAATGAAAATTCAGTCTCAAAATTTATGGCTAAATGTAATCAACTTTGGAAAAAGTGAATAGTAAAGCGTAAGGTGTCTTGTACAAGGACATTTCGTTCGCTCCTCATTAGTTACTACAATAAAAATGGTACAAACCATTTATAATCTGTTCACATAACAACAAGAGAGTCGAAACCGTAAGTTTGTTAGTGATAAATTAACGACGTTATAGACGCAGTGACATGATGATGCGATTACCAACAATGTTGGTATTGATATTAAAATTTCAAGAAATACGTGTCAAGGGTTAAATGGTGAAAGTGGCTGATCACATTGTTTATAATGTTGAAACTTAACGAGTCAACAATCAAGCAGAATTCTTACCTTAATGTCTAGTTAAGCCATGAGTAAATCCAAAGGAGAGTAAAAGGTACAGCAAAAAATGCGGGAGTTACTAAGGTAAAGCAAGAGAAGATGATCATTTGTTTCTGTACGCATAGAACAGAGTTGTCCCGGCGAATTGCCACAGCCTCTGCAAATGTCAACACTGTGTCACGACTTTGGAAGGTACATTATTTGGAAGGCCACAGCTACATCCGTTTTGTATCTCGTAATGGTGTTACGCGAAGTCACATTTGCGAAATCAGTCAACCAGACTGGAATGTACTCGATGCGTGTTTCCGGCTGCTTTGACGTACGACCGAAGTAGCTGCTTTCGCAGATACACATGAGATTAAAGATCATGTTAGAGTTGGCGATCAAGGATGTTCTGTTCCTCCTTAATGACAATGATATCGACGACGACTGTTCAATAACCACCAGTTTTACAGCATTGTTTGTCCGGTTGACGTCTGATATGAGTCTGCATCTGAAAAGTTCGAAAATGTTGCCCCTTGAAAAGGTAACACTAGATAAACACATTTTCGCAGTACGGTTATAATAACAGGTTTTTGATCAGTTGGTTTATTGTAATTGTTATTAAAAGGTTGAGGGTAATTATTGTCTGATAACGTTGTCTGCTATAGTAGCCCATTATGTTCCAATCTATCGGATATAAC
>LOND01001214.1:63351-74365 GCA_014220965.1 Paragonimus kellicotti | reverse complement strand
TTTCATTAGCAATTGGTCGGGTAACCAACTCTTGAATGAGTGCGATACGGCATATTTCATGTTCATCCGTTAGTAGGCTCTGCATGAATATTTCGTCCACAAGTCGCTCCTTCCGTATTTGCAAAAATTGTGTGATGTGAAGGTTTATCGGTATATCTTTCTTTGAAAACCAACAGAAGAGTCAGGCTTTAAGTGGCACGGATCATAACGCGCACTCTCTTGATGTGGTTGTCATCCAATTACTTGAAAGGACATCCATATTTGGGCTCTATCTCTGGTGTTTTATTTTCCATTCGAAACGCTGCACTATAGACAAAATGTAACATGTCCTCATAGCACTTTTTCCATTTGAACCGGAATTTTACCGTAACATGTTGTTCTTCCATATATTGCATATATTGATGTTCTTAAGAAACTTCCAGCAACACCAAGCAAGTTGAACATTCAACAGTACTCCTGAAACTCTGTAAGCTCATTGTAAAAGATGCCATGTCTCCGTAGCTCACTGACTATCCAAAGTTCCACGCCTCTCATTATTGTCCAGTTCACTGGTACGCCCCCAAACTCAACAGATCACTCAGGTTTATCTTCCACATCTTTCACAGGGAAATGATCATGTTTAAAAAATATGGTGAAGGACGACAAAACGGGTAACAAAACAATTCCGCCTACCGTATTCACACCAAGTATTAAAACTGGGAACCTTACCATGTCTTTCGTAATGTCAATAGTGACATAACTGCCGCAGGTTCCTGTACCCCGACTGGAAAAATTTCCCAGTTGCCTTACAAATCCTTGTCGTTATTTCGTTCTAGTAAGTTGAATTCTTTCTCACCTTACGTAATGTTTAGTAGATAACCTTCGGTGACCTGTCATGTTTATTATGAACGTCTTGGTAATCTTTTATGTTTACTACATATGCCTTGGTAACCTTTCTAACCCACACTGTGTGTATCCATTTTACTTGTCGATCTGGTGGCTCAAAACAATATCACGGAAGGGCCCACCAGAGTGTTCTCACTCATCGTCTTTACCTGTGTTACTGTCCTATTGACTGGTCCACAAGTATTTAACACACATACATGCACCGATGATACCTGGGTGGCTTTATATTTATTTCCTAACCTTTCCTAAGAGTTTAATGTTAACGGTTTTCCTGAACTCGTTCGAACCGCTTGGCGTTTATTATTCTTGTATTCTCTGTAAACGTCATTAATTGTCAACTTTGTCTCCCTGACTGAATTTTCATTTGTCCATCTCGTTTTAACATCTCGGTTCCGAATAATACATGTGTCATCCAGCGTTCAAAGAACAACGTTGCGGTAATGGTTATACCCAAACTTTTCGTCGTTTATAAAAATTTATAACACAAGCTCACCGGCAGACTACATCGTATGTGCTCCGGCTAAAACCACCACTTTCTTGTTGAAACCGCAATACCAATTGGGTCGATCGATAAGCAAGCGACACGCATTCGGCGTCCGCATATGCTCAATCTGCAACACGTTACAGGAGTATGTGGTAACAGCATTATTAACCGCTACTTCTAAAACCACGCTTGAAGAAAATGTTCACAAAACCAACGTGGTTATTAACGTAGTCCGACAATCAGAGCTATTTCAATGCAGTAAGGCTTTGCTAAACTTTCCCAAATGCTGTTTTGTCCGTATTCTGATATATGATTGCTACGTGTTGGGTGGACGGTGGCTACGGTTGTTTCTTGCTTTCCAGTTATCTTCTTATCCACTTTTCACAATCTTTTCACATCTTAACCGACTGGAGTGCAAAATTTCTTATTCTATTTTATGAATTATTTGGATGATATATACATAGTACTCGATACATTTAAACGTCCACACCGGCCAATAAATTTACGTTTTCAGAAAAAACTAAAAGCTGAACATAATTCATGAAAATCCACTTACACGGAAGAGTGGGTGAGTGTATTCAACTGGAAAAGTCTATGGGAATGCGACAACTGCGATCAATTGTGGGTGATGTTCAACTTGAAATTAACCAAATCCCCGACTACTCATTAGTACTCAGATTTATTCGACACAGGATTCATCGAAAAAATACACAGTTAGGTCACCATGAAGACTGTAGTAGTTCTGTACCCTTAAAACACAAGATGATTCTAGTGCGTTATCTGATCAACAGAGCACACATGGTTTGTTCCATGAGTACTCTGGATGGTGTGCTTGAATTCATAAGTTACTCGATGATAACAGCTACCCTTACCAACCTAGCACTGCAAACAATATCAGAACGTCACCTAAACCTGAAGTGTAGGATGTAAGAAAGAAGCCTGTGTTTGATCATTAACCGTTGAAAGTTGACAGTGCAGCAGACTGGTTAACAAATGGACTGGCCCAGAAAATCAGCAGGTCCTACGTGACACCTGTACTTCCTGTTCATGCCACCATGGAAGTTATCAGAGTCAGGCTGTTTGACCTAGAATTATGTAATTTGAAGCAGTTTGCTCAGGTGTCGCGTCTACCTGTCTTTAAATCCACCGAATTGATCACCAATCTACGCAGTTAGACCAATAGACAGACGTGGTATAGTAGATCAGTTAGGTCGTCGCTGACTGATTAACCAGTAATCTTGTTTATCCGTGATAAGTCACATCGACGCCACGACTTGGTACCTTCGATATATAGATTTGTGAACTCTCGCAAGCACTTACAAACAATCAGGACGAACTCACGTTGATAACAGTTCACGTACTTTGCGGAAGCTTTTTCACACTGGATACAAATTGAGGACAATTAATGCCGAATGCTTTGAGCAAATGTATGAAGCCGGGTGCAACAGTTCATTTGATCAAGTACATGCAATGTGGCTGGATTGATTAGCAGGCGAACTGAGTAAAACTGTATCACTATGAAGTACACAGTGCTCCCTTTCTCAGAAGCAACTGACGCCTTGGCAAAGTTGTTTAAATTGTTATAGCGATCCTACTTCTTTCTCGTTTCTCATCCACTGTAACTTTTTCGCATGTAATCTGTATGCCTGGATTTGTACGCCTCACCAATGATCGAATACCCATGAATTCGCGCTAAGTTAAGCTCGTTTTGTCTGCTTTACAAGCTGTAAACTTCCTAGTTGATTCAGCCTAACAGATGAAATTCTTGCATCTGGAATGAAATAATGCCAATACACACAATTGCATTTGCTTTCAAACTGTTCCTTAAAAAAGACGATTGAAACCTAGCAGTTTTTTCGTGTCGATCTACGCTGGAACGATGTTAATGATTACCGAGCGTTACAGATGGAAGGTTTATTTGCGGGATGTATACGGTACACGTAGACTGATCAACCACACACACAGTGTCCGGAACATGCACTGTGAATCAAAGTTCAAAGGCTGCCCGGCATATTACAGATAATCACGTATCACGTATCTCATTGGGAACTCACTTATGGTTTCTGGTTAACTCAGATAATAATAGACAGCAGAATGAGAATTCATGCTTCATTCACTTATTTTAGTTGGTTCATTGAAGAAAACTCAGAGATGACCGCTACAAACTTTTCGACCGTTGCTGCATGTGATTTTTCATTGAGGAATCCACTAGGACGCACTTTAACTTCGGTTCGGAAGACCACTGCATCCCTCGGACTTGCGCTTCGAAAATGAATCAAGGTTTATTAAACGCCAGTCAATACATTCTCTTCTTTCGACATTCTTAACCGCGCTGTTGATCTGCAGATCCCCTCACCAGTGGATACTTGCCTGATCAGGCGCGCTTAACTATTGTTTAACTTGATACGAATCTGGGCCGGGGACTTATCAAGCTGACCTATAAGTGTTATGAGAAGACAGGCGTATTCCTGTGTTGGAGACACTGTTTTATTATAAACAGTACTTTTCTATAAAAGTCATTCTACGTGTCTGCGTAAGGATGGCAGCTTCGCTTACCGTCCAGGTATGCTAATTTACTCACCAGTGAGTGAAAATTAGTTCTAAACCACGATTGACTGCAAACCATTCGTCTTGTAATAAACTCATTCCAGCAAAACCGCCACGCATTGGGTCATTCAGGTTACTAAAAACCATATGCTTCCACTGGATTGTTTGAAATGCATACATCTTCACTCATTTGACACGACGCTGATTAGGTTCATAATTGGCGAAACCTAATCGGTTCTACTGTTCAAACACGGACATTCTCCTAAGATCAGTTTTGTAGCTCTCACAGAGACGTTCACTGCAAATGTTTGCCTCAACTCTAAATCACTCATCTCTGCACTAGATATCCATCAGGGGACTTCGAGGTTGATTTCTTCAGAGGGAACTGCAGGCCATTCTCATAACCATCTGTTTTATATGCAGACAAGCTTCTCAAGAAACGATTAAAACATACTTTTGACATATGAAGTCCCTCGGTGATCTCTCCTGTAATTGAAATGTCTGCCTAAAAGTAGTACCGTTACCATTTATTGTATCCATTAGAAATTGTCCCCCAATGCAGCGGAACTCAAAATATTCTACTGCCAATGACTAAACCCACCGTAAAACAACGCGACTCTTTATTCGCCTATGGATTCCTTACTCACTAACGCCCCATCCACTTGTATACTGACCCTTTAGCTGATATTCGCACATGCCGTGAATGACTTTCATCGCACGTTCGGCTAAAACATGAACTCACCAAGCGTGTGTTCATAGGATGATCAAAACCAATTGACTGAACGGAAAACATACTGAACCCAGACGGTAGGTCAAAAAACTATGTTATACACTGCAGACTTTTTCAAGTAATGCTAACGAGATAAGTTCGGGAAGGTCTTTGTTCTCATTTTTACTCACGGTATTTAGACTGGACTACACATTTGTCCAAAATCATTGAAATTTTCCAGATTACTTCGCACCAGATGAGTTGATTTTGAGAAATTGTCTCGGGACGGACTGGCTAGCTGAATCTATCAGAGGGAGCTGTCACAGAACCGACAGACTTCTAAGACATTCCGGTTCCTATGGTTTCATCAGGTTTGTCAATAGCTAGTCGGCCAGGGAGACGCCCACTCCACTGAGAACTGAATGTGAGTCAATGACTAGTTAAAATTGCGGTTATCAAGCCCGGTTTCAATGGTTCAGGCATGAAGCTGATTTGTGACTGAAGGCCCACATTATTAACGATTCACGGGGGCCTTGCTCTGTTCGTACCACGCTACGTGGTAGTTAATAGACCGATTTAGGAAAAGCGATATCGGCGTTTCACAGATTGCACTCAAACGTAGGAAGGATCCCGAAAGAGCTCAAGAGGCCCAGAAGTGATATCGCGGTTTACGGGAAATAACCGATGGACTTAATTACAGCGATCAAAATGTACGACGAGTGACCCGCTCAAGAGGAACAAACTGACGAGTTTGTAACAATGAAAGTGTACACTACAACAAAAATATTCCATAGCCCCAATCAGTGAACAAACTCATAGTACCCACAAGAACCAGGCAACGAACTTTAAACAAAGCAGTGCAACTGTAACAATAAAAACACTAAAACTAGTTTGCTGGATCATTAGCATATACAACGCTGTTTGCTAGTTAACTCTACTGATTTCGGAGCATTGATGACAATTCTTTTTCTTTAGTAGTAAAATAGATCAGTCTGGAAAAGCCGATCTACAGGTTAACAATACTTGTACGTCTGTTAACTAGAGGAACTGAAGTCCAGGTGATGTAATAGTGACGGGCAATCTGACTTTATTTGACGCATGTTGGGTTTCTGGTGGTCAATCAGCTGACCAGATTAGATAGTCATGCGGATGCTGACTGTTGTGTTAAAATGCTAAAACATTGTTCTTTTGCTTTCGTTACATCTAACTAACACAAGTGCCTGCGAGTTTTTAGCAAAACATCTAACCCATACGTTGTTATCATCACAAGGCGTGGTAACCTCTTCTCGGACTGGGACATGAGTGGGGTGTGTCTGATTCACCCCGATGTGGTACAGTCGTACGTTAGACATACAAAGTGACTAAGGTGCACAGCTGAGCGGTTGAACTGGCGGTTTCCTTCAAGCCAGCACGGATGAATTTTGAGTTCAAGCGTACTGACTTTGTTTTGCTCTACTAAGCGGTACTAATGAGTAGTACATCACAAGAGATAACAGATGGGCGCGTTTAAATCTAACAGCTTCTGGAAGATCGCAACTATTGGAACAACTGTAGATGGACACTTTAATACGTCGACCATTAAAACTAAGACACGGCTGTAACATTTTAATTTCAAATACCTTGCAATTGGCTTCTGACAATGAACTATCTCCCCGACCAAGTGGTCTTCAAGTATCACCTGCTCCTCCTGTGTTCTTCACTCGACTTGCGAAATGAGTAAATGGAATGGCGGAATACCTCGCACTGATCTTTGACAGAGTTAGTAAGTGTAAGGTGACCGTTTGAATTTACTGAGATGTTTCTTAATTATGTAAGTAGTTTTATTTTATATGGAGATTTAAAGTAAAGTGTAGTCTAGTTAATGGTTTTCTCTTCTCTTAGCAAGAACAAGAACATTACACTCTAGCTTAATTGCACACAATAAATCTTATTTGAAGGTGTTAATATGGACGAACACGAAGTGATTAGTTGCGAGACACCGAGCAAGATATGCATGTGGTTATTGCAATGGTAATGCTTCTACGTAAATTATCATCTGTCCGATATGTAACGATTAGATCAGAAATGTATTATACGATCAATAAGATATGTCAACTATTTGTCTGTAGATAAATAACTTGAGATGAAACTGAGGTAGCTCCAACGATCTCTACCTCCATTCTGTATGTGTCATAAAACAAAAAAAACATATTGCTGTTTGATATTGTTTTGACGGATGTTGTCAAGACAATGTTTCCTCACTGAGACTGTTATTCTGTATAAACTTATGAATATTATGATGAATTAATTTATTTACTATCATTACTTTTTGAGTCAACATGGCTTAATCTGTGGGAAAAATCAAAAATACGATAAGTTAGTCACATACAATGTTAAGGATGGACACGTGTGGAACAACGTTCTTTAAAGGGCTAGTCACATCGTCTTACTTATCTAAATGAAAAGGATTAGCTTTTAAAATCCTGAAGTAGATAACGGATGGTTGACAATTACGGTGACCAGTAGTTGCCCAAGTGTCACAAATCTGTAGTAATAGTGAAGTGTGATATAGGTCGATTCGGATGGTAAGAGTTCTGGACAATTTCTTCGACTTAAGCTTGGAGTCATTTAATTACTCGCTGAGTAACAGGTCGGGAAGACCTTCATTAATGAGAGCCAGCCCATGTAAACTGACTGGTTAAAGTAGATGAACTATTCTTCAGGTTGGATGTCTTGAACTTTGCCTATTAAAGTGACTAGATATTTCAAAATTTAAGCTGAAACTTAACTTGAACTACAACGATGGTTTAGCAAAGAGGAATTAGTATGTGAACCCCCCTAGAAAATTAATGCCCGCCATAACTATCTAGCAAAACCTTGTTAGTAATGTTTCGTACACTTCCATAAGTATAGATAGATAGTTTCCACTTCATCTTTTTTCTCTATTGTACACCAGGTCATTGACGATACATTATAATTGAGTAAATGTTTATTATTACATCCAAGTAATCAATTGGACACTCGAGCGTACACACCCGAATAGATACTCGAACGCTATATGATCGGACAGTGTTTAATTACAAACATTATTTGTGGACCAATGAATCTCGCGTTTAGTTGCACAATAACCTAGACAAACTGGAGCACATCAGTCATCCGTTGGTGCATCAGGAGAATAAAATCAACAGTGGACTGCGTGTTTTACTCTGATTGTGAAACGTTTGTGTTTCGGTACGAAGTGCTGTAGGCCAAGAGGACCACATGAATTTCGAATCCATTTTGGTGGACATTTACGGAACTGGCATTTTTCATATGCTCTACATGTTTTGTGTTCAATAAGCAGTTTTATAGGGGGGTTAGAAATACAAACAATTATATTTATGAATTACACTCCAGAATTCTATTGTCAGGATTTGCCAAGCCTCTCCAACATGACGATCACTTGGATTAACAAGACGGTATATGATGGACTCGTAAATGGTGGTAGTAATTACAGTAGGAACGTAAACATTTCAAACGACGCCGTAATTCAACAATGTTGGATGTGTGAAAGGACAGATACACAGGAATCTTTCCCTTTCAAATGTTCAAACTGGACCTACGTCAACTCAGATGATTAATACGGTTGTAACCCAGTTCAATTTGGTTTGTGATCAACAATTCTGGGTTTCTTGGATGGAAGCTGCTTACTTGTTTTTCAGTGCAGTTGGTTTTGTAATTGCATTTGTTGCTGATATCATTGGAAGACGTATAACATTCTTGGCATTCAGTGTGTGGGGCATAGTCATATGTTTAGTCACACCGTTTGCAAATTCGCCTCCTCTGCTACTTTTCCTCCGTTGTTGTCGGGGCCTTTCATCTGCACTGAGTTACATTGGTATCAATCTCGTATCGGAACTGGTTGCGGTGACACATCGGGCTGCCTATGGCAACGTGTACTGGATTCTGTGGGCATTTGGTTATATTACCTGTGCTGGAGTAGCCTACTTATTACAGGATTGGATAACTATTCGATTGTGGTCGTGCGTTTTCCTTATCGTCTATCTTACTTATCCGGTTTTTATATATGAGTCCCCACGTTGGCTATGCATGCATGGAAGAAATAAAGAGGCCTTGGTCGTTCTTAAACGAATAGCTTGGTGGAATAAAGCAAAACTGCCTGCGGACTACTTTGACCGTGTTGATCAATTTTTGCGTGCTGAGTATGCTCATCATTCGGGACAGGCTACAGCGGCGCCAGAAACACCAGCTCAGGAAAAAGATACAGGAACGGTCAATGAAACTAAAACTTGTGTAAATCTGAGGCCCAGCAGACGCGCGACTAGTAATGAAGCCGACAGATCCAATGACAAGTGCTTTGATATGTTGAAATTCCCCAACCTTCGGAACCGCACACTCATACTCTGTTTTATGCAGAGCTCCATCACCATCATATATTTCGGTCTGGTCACAGATAATTCATTTGCTTTGGAAAATATCTTCCTTAATGTACTAATGATGGGATTAATGGAAGTTCCTACCAGTTTTATCGGTTGGTGGGCCTCCGAATACTTTGGTCGTCGAATTTCGACATCCGTACTTCTTATCCTCACAGGAACCGCAGTTATGACAACAAAGCTCTTGGGACCAGCAATACCAGTATTTCGTGCCATATTAGCCCTATCCGGAAAATTTTTTGTCACAGTGGCTTATTGCGTTTCGGATTTGTACATCTCCGAACTCTATCCCACCACAATTCGAAATATCGGTCTATTCACCGTGATCGCGGTGGCTGGTGTGGCTTCAACAGTGGCGCCGTTTGTGAACAAACTAAATGAGATTAACTACTATCTTCCTTGTCTGGTTTATGGGGCTGCTGCATTTTTTGGCACTTTTTCAGTCTATTTCTTTCTGCCAGAGACGAAAAATTGTCCACTAGCGCAATCTGTTAAACAATCAGAAGAATTTGTGCACGGAAAGGAAAAAGAATGGTGTGAGAAAATGCAACAGATGCGAATTTGACGCTCTTACAACTGGGCGAATTCTATTTCACTGGCTACCAACGAATCTGTAAACTGCAGAGAACTTACATCCAACGTTGATCTATGCGTGGAGGCATTCACTACTTTGTCCAGTCTTTACTCCAACAGATTTCACAAGACTATGTTTGAGATACTGTCTGTACATTATACCTTGTTTGTTCATTAAAGTTATCNTGACTATCCAAAGTTCCACGCCTCTCATTATTGTCCAGTTCACTGGTACGCCCCCAAACTCAACAGATCACTCAGGTTTATCTTCCACATCTTTCACAGGGAAATGATCACGTTTAAAAAATATGGTGAAGGACGACAAAACGGGTAACAAAACAATTCCGCCTACCGTATTCACACCAAGTATTAAAACTGGGAACCTTACCATGTCTTTCGTAATGTCAATAGTGACATAACTGCCGCAGGTTCCTGTACCCCGACTGGAAAAATTTCCCAGTTGCCTTACAAATCCTTGTCGTTATTTCGTTCTAGTAAGTTGAATTCTTTCTCACCTTACGTAATGTTTAGTAGATAACCTTCGGTGACCTGTCATGTTTATTATGAACGTCTTGGTAATCTTTTATGTTTACTACATATGCCTTGGTAACCTTTCTAACTCACACTGTGTGTATCCATTTTACTTGTCGATCTGGTGGCTCAAAACAATATCACGGAAGGGCCCACCAGAGTGTTCTCACTCATCGTCTTTACCTGTGTTACTGTCCACAAGTATTTAACACACATACATGCACCGATGATACCTGGGTGGCTTTATATTTATTTCCTAACCTTTCCTAAGAGTTTAATGTTAACGGTTTTCCTGAACTCGTTCGAACCGCTTGGCGTTTATTATTCTTGTATTCTCTGTAAACGTCATTAATTGTCAACTTTGTCTCCCTGACTGAATTTTCATTTGTCCATCTCGTTTTAACATCTCGGTTCCGAATAATACATGTGTCATCCAGCGTTCAAAGAACAACGTTGCGGTAATGGTTATACCCAAACTTTTCGTCGTTTATAAAAATTTATAACACAAGCTCACCGGCAGACTACATCGTATATGCTCCGGCTAAAACCACCATTTCTTGTTGAAACCGCAATACCAATTGGGTCGATCGATAAGCAGGCGACACGCATTCGGCGTCCGCATATGCTCAATCTGCAACACGTTACAGGAGTATGTGGTAACAGCATTATTAACCGCTACTTCTAAAACCACGCTTGAAGAAAATGTTCACAAAACCAACGTGGTTATTAACGTAGTCCGACAATCAGAGCTATTTCAATGCAGTAAGGCTTTGCTAAACTTTCCCAAATGCTGTTTTGTCCGTATTCTGATATATGATTGCTACGTGTTTGGGTGGACGGTGGCTACGGTTGTTTCTTGCTTTCCAGTTA
>LOND01001214.1:19440-31174 GCA_014220965.1 Paragonimus kellicotti | reverse complement strand
GGCAAATTTTGCGCATTACACTGCACAGTTAATCCACTCCGGATTGTGACAAAAACCGAACCTAGCACAAAGACTTTAGTCTAACTACTGCAGTTTCGCACCGCTAATTTTCTTTTTTGTTAAATCATAATACCAGTTCTCCACAGTCAAAGTTCTGATGAATACGGTAAGGTGCAACCAATGGCAAGCAAGCCCGTTCGTCGCCACTACTCCTCTGTCTGGCTTCGAATGAGTAATCGTTCCTTAAAATATTTTCAAACATGTCCACCTTAATTTCCAGCACGAATAACCTCCAAAATTGCCCTTAAGACTGTTACAAGAGAATGAAATTGGAAACCTTGATTTGCCCACCCGTGTTTCATTGCTCGTCGTTGCTGCAGGTTTCGCACATCGCACGTGAACTACGAACGCTGAAGGTTGTAGTTGGTTTAAAATTAATAAACTTGTCGGTTGTACATGAAGCAGGAGTAGACAAAGGTGAGACGGGAGGAGGAATAACCACAAAAGTGGATGGGGTGGAAGAAAAAGGCACAATGGAAGTCGGGGAGAAAGGGGTGAAAGACATACGCCGTTTTGGTGATACAGGTGATGACTGCCCGAACATTGGTAGAGTGATGATCGACGCATCAAGATCAAGCTGGCTAATAGAATTCCACGCATCTTCGAGGCAACCTTGAGTAGAATAATACTAATGAACGGTGAAAACGTATGTGCTTATTGCAGATATTTAACTTTGTGCACGGGTGATCCATCCATGATAGCAGTCTGTTTGGAAAACAGAAACTTCAGTTCCTTCATGGTTGCGTATGTGGAAACGGAAGCCCAGTCTTTACTGATCATCCATGAAGAATGGATGACAGTTATTCTGCTCTCTTTAATAACGTTTACCACCATAAACATGTGTAAACCACTTTTATTACAAATAGGTCCAAAGCAACGCAAATGTATAAGAAGCGGAATTGAGGCATTTCTATTTAAACGAATATGTGCATAATCTACATAAATTCTGCATCTTCAAAAACACGTACTTAACGAGGGAATAAATATAGTTTCGTCGCCATGAGAAATAGCCATACACTTCCGTTGAATACTGGAAAGGGGTACAGGTGGGCTATTGCTTCTAAAAATCGGACGCGGTATATATACAGATGATGTACAGGTATGCCAAAATTATACACAGGTGATAAAATGGAATAAAAACGAACTAGGACGGTATCGTGAGATATATTACAGATAAGGCGGGTTTCCCATCGATTATCACAGCGTTATTTGGTAGGCTTGTCGGAGTAAATAGTTTTCTTCCAGTAGAAAGAATTACCCGTAATTTTCGGCTTCTTCGATAACATCCTCATTCAGCATGTTCTGTATTTGCCTTTTCAATTCCTCTTCAAGATGAACCGGTATCCTGCGGGGTCCGTGAGGTCGAAATGTTCCGATTGTTGGTATTTCATGTGCAATCCAGTTGCAGAATCCGTACGGATCATCGTCGTTCGTAAATACCTCCGCGTATTTCTCGACCGTGGACTGGAGCAAGGGGGCTGTGCAAGTGGGGGTTTTAGCCGCGCGTACTTGGTTGACGCTATCCTGTCGCTGTCCCGTGAGTGTCAAGGAGCCATACCTGGTTGACAACTTTTTGAGCTTCAAGTCAATCACGGCATCTGTTGCAGTGAGGAAATCGGCTCCAAGGATCGTTTGCCTGGTTTCTGGGGACACAACGAAACTATGCTTTACGATATGGCTGCCGATACGCACCCCACATTCTTTCACACCGTCAACCAGTAACCTATGACCTACAACTGTCGTTCTGCGCGAGCAATCAACGAAATAGCTCCCCTGTATCGACCAAGCACTGTTCTATCTCTCCGTCAACTTCAACCTTTGTATGTACGGCCCCCCTCTCAATTGCTCCCATTACTAGTTGACCCGCCCAACAAAAGGAACAATCATGAAACACTTTATTTTAAACCTCTTAATCCGCCGGGTTGGGCAATCCTTCTTCCAGTGTCCTTTTTCCCCACAGATGAAGCAGCCTCCTAGTCGATCGTTCTTCCGTGGTGCTGTTCTCAAGGCAGCCTACATCCGCTGCGAGCTGCTCCATTGTCTTCTGCATTTCTTCCAGTGTCTTCTTGTCCGTATTGTCGTTCGCATCCACTGAGGCCACGGACATTACTCCCAACTCCCGCGTCACCTTCGCAAGCTCATCGAGGTCCATCCGCCGGGCGACATGGGCAATACGGACTTGGTCGCGAACCGCCATCGGGAGACCTTCAATAAACTGCTCCGTTAACAACTGCCGTCGTGGTTCTTGATCCAATCCTGGCAGAGCCCTGTCCAGCAAACCTTACAGTGGCAGCGAACACGGATGGATCCGCTCCTTGTCCAAGCCTGGCCGCCTTGAACCGCCGCATGGCCTCCTGGCGGTCGGCCGGGCTGTCAAACGCAGCCACCAGCGCCTCCTTCGCAGCGGCCCACTCCACCTTCGCAGGGCCTCTTCGCGCTGCGTCCAGCACCGCCTTCGCCCTGCCCTTCACCAGCGTCCGCAGGGCAGCCAGCTTCCCACGGTCGGTCTTGACTCCGACCACTTCGGCCACGTCCTCGAAGTCCTCCAGGAACGTCCGGACGTCTCCACCTTCGAACGGCCGCATTCACACGCATTGGGTAGCAGTACGTCGTCATTCGCCCTGGTGGCACTTCTCCCATAGCGCGTACACACTATTCCAATAGTCTCTTCTGGTCCGTCGTCTTCCTGGCGTTGGGGCTTGCCCTTTGTTCCCGAATGTCGCTTGTGAGTAGTATACTACTCACAACGAAACTGCCTGTTATACAACCTTTGGTGTTCGAGCTGATTGTTCTTGGAGTAGGTCTTAACCGTGTACAACTTATCTTAACTAATGAGAAGTTTTACTTAATAGAATGTTGTCGTTTAAAGTCAATATTCGCGGGTGCTGTTAGAGTTGGCGGTTCATGTAAGACTTCAACAGTTGTCTAACCTTCACCTTTGAACAGGCCAATGAGTATACCGCGACCAAAGTGTTCCCACACTCAAAACAAAAGCCAGTAGTCTAGCCTTAGAGGAGTAGGAAGGTAATGAATCAGGACATACGCTAGTTTGCTATTAAAGAAGCATGCTCGTTGACTTTGATGGGATCAGTAAGAAAGTACCAGATCATCTCCAACTGCTGCAAGTGAGGTGATGTGACGATGACTGCCCATGGGCTTGTAGAGCAGTCCGCATTTTTTATGGCAAGCAATGCTTCATTTGTGTACAGCAGTGAGTTTTGTTGTTCAAATAGAGTGAAATGGTCTTGTAACACAACATGCAACTTCTCATCCCGGTCTACTCTTCTCTCCGTTGGCGCGATTGCTCGGCGATGATAGGCAGCTCTTCCGTCTAATTTTTTATTCCATCTCAAAGCAGATACATTTACGGCTTCAATCTCACCTCACCAACTTAACTGCGACCCCACGGTATTCGTGCTTCCTTAGCATTGATTATTTTGTGTGTTGTGATGGGCCGCCAGCCCAACTTTAGGTCACCGTAACCCGCCTGCCAACCACGACCTCATGTTGCACCATCCACTTTCGTTAACGCTGAGAGCTTACTGAGACAAACTCGTCAGCTAATTAGTCCATTGAGTGGCTCATACTTGACCATTGCAAACTGAAATTCCCGACCTTCGCCAGGAGAAACAACAGACTATTCACCTTTTAATCTACAGTGATGTCAACATACATCGAAATGGCTTTATCTCCTCAAGACAGTTTTAATAACATGGTGAACTCCGAATTATTTTCCTTTCCAGTGCTCGGTTTACTTGTTTGCGCTACTGTTTTGTAAGTTGCACTGAAAATTAACCGCGGGTGGTGAATCTCCACGGTGGTAGACTGTTAATGGGTGAGTTTATAAGGTTGTCGGGATTGCAATCGAAAGAGTATTCCAGAAAGCATGAACAGTTCATTTTTGCTCAAAAGAATAGTATTTTTGTTTAAAAGACCGCTATGAACGACGCTGAAAAGTCGCGGTAATTTGATTGCTAGGTACTTCGATGAAATAGCGAAATTATTATAATTTGGTTGGTAGGTGGAGGTAGCAGTGAATTAATGAAGAGCTTGCATAGTATAAATAGTTAATCATTTCTCGTTAAATTGTGCGTTCATTGATCTATTGTGTAAGTGGTGACAGCTGACGAATTTGATGTTATACAGTCATCACAACATTGAACTGGAAACGAAATACATCGATTACCACCGTGGGCAAGTAGCTACAGAGCCATGTAATGATCTTCAGACAGAGAGCTAGCGTTAGTCAGGCTGATCTGTTTGCTCCGTTTACTGTCTACTGTAGTCGGGCATAAGTTGGTTTGGCCATATGGTTAAACGAAGGTCCTTAAGTTTATGCAGTTAAGTGAATCCCCCACTAAGTGGAATCTTATATGCTTCTCAGAAAGCAAAACAATTAAACAGAGAGGGAAGTAGGCTGTTTCATTAAAAAATATGGTTCAACGCATTGACGTATATGCTCGTCAGCTTACGTACATTCTATACCCACAACCCCACGGCCTATCGTTAAAATAAGATCGAAGACCGGAAAATTTTTGAAACGCAAGTATCAGAGTTACAGCATATCTTTTAGTATTCCTACCGATTTGCTGCAACCCCCTGGTTTTTGGTTCCTGTCTCAGTATAAGTCGTGTTCGTCCTGTGTGTCCTGGTCTAAACGTAGCCATTACGTAACACCAACAGCGTGGCATCACTTACCGTGGACAATGACGTTTGTGGCATCACTGAGCATTAATTTCGCTGGAACCCGTTTGCATAGGTGGAGAACAGAGGTATTATATTCAGATGTAACGGGGTCATCCGTAAGTAATGGTGCTTGATGTGACCGCTTCCTAGGTTTCAGCGCTGCAAGGAGCACAATTTTTGGAGTGGATGCAACTGAGGCCGCACAATTAACGGAGTCTTGGCATGTTTGATGGAAGACGTTGCAACTGCGCAGTGCAAAAAGAGCAGTGCGATACATTGCTAGTACTCAAGCATTCTGACTGAACAATAAGCCGGTCGTTATCACACCGGCAACCGTTCATGTCAACGGGGTAACTTCATTATTCACAGGGCACCCCGACGTGACCAATTTTCTCCTACCGCGGCTGCTTCGTGCTGCAATAAGTTATCAAAGGCAGCCATGCGATGAAATAGATATCAACCCTCCAATGAATTTGTCCAATTGAAAGTAATAAGAGTAATTGTAATCAGTATCACGCAGCCTGGCGATTCAAACATGGAGAAGCACAATGTTTTCCGTCGAACCAGAGGCGGCTCGGGTTACTCGCACTTGAGCCGCCATTTTTTCTATTCTGAACGTTCCAACAGGCACGTAATCCTCCATCATTTGACGAAATGTTTCAAATGAACGACGCGGGGAAGCGTACTTTTCCGCAAACATAATAGCCACACATCACGGGTCTTCCATGGCCCATTCTTCCGGGGCAGAACTGATGGTTTTTGCCGCTACAATCGCGAACATGGATATATTGGAAACACAGCTCAGGGTTGGTTTCACGAATGGGCGGCTTAACCACTCAATGAAAGTGTCTAAACAATTGTATTTGCGGGTTCCGTGCGAAGAATGTGTGTGTACCTAGTATTGCCGTCTTTGATGACAAGCGTTGTACCATTAGTTTCTATATGACTGAGCATATGGGGCAGATAGTTGCAACAAATGTACATAGAGCAACTATTATTGCCGGATGGTTTCAATCGGATGAAGAATTGTTTGCAAACACTATGTTCCGTTATGTATATTCAAATACATGCGAGCCTAATGCTTTTAACGCATGAGCTGAACTGTTGCACTTGAACAGATGCCTACAGCCACTTTTTTCACTTGGAGTGAGCCGGCGATTTGCTGGATGCTCATCGAACTGGAAGACAATTATATCATGAATGGATAAGCAAGCGGTCGAGCTACCTGTCATGGTTTTCCACTAGGGGCAGGAGGCCTTCTGGAGAAATGCGGAATGAGAAGCAGATGACTCACACGAATATAACGATCAAACCCATGAACTTCGCTTTAGTCAAATGTAGTATGAATTAACGGTTTTTTAAGCCATTACCACGCAGCCTCAGTAATACACAGACTCATATCACCATCTACAAAACATCAAATGTTTGAATTTCCAATTGCGCTAAACAAGTACAAAACGCGATAGTCCTTCATGCAAACATTTACAAATTCGTTTAAGCGGCGAAATTCCCGAACTGCAATTCATCTCGAATGAACCTGCGAAACAAATGACAACAAAGATCCTCCAACTTCACATGTGATACATCGGCAATTATCCGTTTCGAGGGATTCGGCTTGAAGGTCTGTCAAAACGGGAAACGGTCCGTTTGACGCGAATCCTTGTTTTCAATATTTTCGGAAATTTTAATCTTGTAATTTCGGGCAAAGTACTTACAGTGCATCAACTTTAAATAAACAGCGGCACTGGAAACATTGCATACATCGATTAATGTGTCAAAGTATAGGTTCGGAGGATAAAAAGTTTCCACAATTTCGCGCAATAACTAACCGTTAATTGGTTAAATCTTATTCACAATCTTAAATGCGCCACTGCTGTTTCCTGGGATGGAATACGTCATTCTATAGCCTAAGAGTGCTTCGTTTTGTGTGGTTTCGAAGACATGGTCGAAATGAAAATATACGACCATACAATGTTGGCATCGCAGTTCAACGGGACACTAACACATTTTGTATGGTGAAGAACTGTGATAACAACGTATTATCCAGCTTCGCTGTCCTATGTACGAATATTTTGTACTGTTTCTCTTAGTTTGGACGATTTCAGTTTAGATGCCGTAGACAAAGATGTGTGCCCATATGGAGGTTGGAGAATGACGATCTCTCTCAACATACTAAAAAGTATAACACACGAAAAAAACAAACAAAATAAACCAAACAAAAAAACAAAACAAAAGAATAAAAAAAAACACAAAACCACAATAAAAAAGGAGGAAGAGGAAAGAAGAGAATCGTCATATTCAACTATCCCAAGGGAACATTTTTGTCGACCGGCAATCTACCTGAATCTTTTTTTACAAACAAGGAGAACAGTACAAGATATCCGTAATAGACACGGCGAAACGACTGGTCGAAAACGTTGTCACAGCCAACTATGTTAACCAATACAAATGTGTCTAGAGCTTCCCGTTGAAACGCAGATCTGACCAACATTGTATGGTCGTATATTTTCATTTCGACCATGTCTTCGAAACCACACAAAACGAAGCACTCTTAGGCTATAGAATGACGTATTCCATCCCAGGAAACAGCAAGTGGGCGCATTTATAAGATTTGAATAAGTGAGTTAACGCCAATAACGGGTTATTTTTGCGGAAATGGTGGAAAAACTTTTTATCACCAAACCAGTACTTTTGGCACTTAATCGATGTATTTCAATATTTCCAGTACCGCTGTTTATTTAAAATTGATGCACTGTAAGTACTTTGCCCGAAATTCCGATTTTAAAATTTCCGAAAATATTGAAAACAAGGATTCGCGTCAAACGGACCGTTTCCCGTTTTGACAGACCTTCAAGCCGAATCCCTCGAAACGGATAATTGCCGATGTATCACATGTGAAGTGGAGGATCTTTGTTGTCATTTGTTTCGCAGGTTCATTCGAGATAATTGCGAGGTTCGGGAATTTCGCCGCTTAAACGAATTTGTAAATGTTTGCATGAAGGACTATCGCGTTTTGTACTTGTTTAGCGCAATTGGAAATTCAAACATTTGATGTTTTGTAGATGGTGATATGAGTCTGTGTATTACTGAGGCTGCGTGGTAAATGGCTTAAAAACGTATCAACTACATTTGACGTAAGAGCGGAAGCCATGGGTTTGGACTCGTTTTTCGTGGTGAGTTCATCTGCTTCTCATTCCGCAGTTCTCCAGAGGCCTCCTGTCCTAGTGGAAAACCAGACAGGTAGTCGACTCGCTTGCTTTTGATCCCATTCATGATATAATTGTCTTCCAGTTCGATGAGCATCCAGCAAATCGCCGGCTCACTCCAAGTGAAAAAAGTGGCTGTAGGCATCTGTTCAAGTGCAACAGTTCAGCTTCTGCGTTAAAGCATTATGCTACGCATGTTTGTGGAAAGTACATAACGAACATAGTTGTTTGCAACATTCTTCATCGATTGAAACCTCCGGCAATAAGTAGGTTGGCTTATGTACATTGATGTTGCAGACTATCTGCCCCATATGCTCAGTCATATAGAAACTAATGGTACAACGCTTGTCATCAAAGACGGCAATACTAGGTACACACACATTCTTCGCACGGAACCCGCAAATACAATTGTTTAGACACTTTCATGATGTGGTTAAAGCCGGCGCCATTCGTGAAACCAACCGCCGAGGGTGGGTTTCCAATTATTCCATGTTCGCGATTGTAGCGTGCAGCCATCAGTTTCTGGCCCCGGACAGAATGGGCCATGGAAGACCCGTGATGTGTGGCTATTATGTTTGCGGTGAAAAGTACGCTTCCCCGCGTCGTTCATTTGAAACATTTCGTCAAATGATGGAGGATTACGTGCCTGTTGGAACGTTCAGAATAGAAAAAATGGCGGCTCAAGTGCGAGTAACCCGAGCCGCTCTGGTTTCGACGAAACATTGTGCTTTCTCCATGTTTGAGAGATGCCGCCAGGCTGCGTGTATACTGATACAATTACTCTTATACTTTCAATTAGGACAAATTCAGTTGGAGGTTGATATCTATTTCATCGCATGGCTGCCTTTGATAACTTATTGCAGCAAGAAGCAGCCGCGGTAGGAGAAAATTGGTCACGTCGGGGTGCCCTGTGAATAATGAAGTTACCCCGTTGACATGAACGGTTGCCGGTGTGATAACGACCGGCTTATTGTTCAGTCAGAATGCTTGAGTACTAGCAATGTATCGCACTGCTCTTTTTGCACTGCGCAGTTGCAACGTCTTCCATCAAACATGCCAAGACTCCGTTAATTGTGCGGCCTCAGTTGCATCCACTCCAAAAATTGTGCTCCTTGCAGCGCTGAAATCTAGGAAGCGGTCACATCAAGCACCATTACTTACGGATGACCCCGTTACATCTGAATATAATACTTCTGTTCTCCACCTATGCAAACGGGTTCCAGCGAAATTAATGCTCAGTGATGCCACAAACGTCATTGTCCACGGTAAGTGATGCCACGCTGTTGGTGTTACGTAATGGCTACGTTTAGACCAGGACACACAGAGAACACGACTTATACTGAGACAGAAACCAAAACCAGGGGGTTGCAGCAAATCGGTAGGAATACTAAAAGATATGCTGTAACTCTGATACTTGCGTTTCAAAAATTTTCCGGTCTTCGATCTTATTTTAACGATAGGCCGTGGGGTTGTGGGTATAGAATGTACGTAAGCTGACGAGCATATACGTCAATGCGTTGAACCATATTTTTTAATGAAACGCCTACTTCCTCTCTGTTTAATTGTTTTGCTTTCTGAGAAGCATATAAGATTCCACTTAGTGGGGATTCACTTAACTGCATAAACTTAAGGACCTTCGTTTAACCATATGGCCAAACCAACTTATGCCCGACTACAGTAGACAGTAAACGGAGCAAACAGATCAGCCTGACTAACGCTAGCTCTCTGTCTGAAGATCATTACATGGCTCTGTAGCTACTTGCCCACGGTGGTAATCGATGTATTTCGTTTCCAGTTCAATGTTGTGATGACTGTATAACATCAAATTCGTCAGCTGTCACCACTTACACAATAGATCAATGAACGCACAATTTAACGAGAAATGATTAACTATTTATACTATGCAAGCTCTTCATTAATTCACTGCTACCTCCACCTACCAACCAAATTATAATAATTTCGCTATTTCATCGAAGTACCTAGCAATCAAATTACCGCGACTTTTCAGCGTCGTTCATAGCGGTCTTTTAAACAAAAATACTATTCTTTTGAGCAAAAATGAACTGTTCATGCTTTCTGGAATACTCTTTCGATTGCAATCCCGACAACTTATAAACTCACCCATTAACAGTCTACCACCGTGGAGATTCACCACCCGCGGTTAATTTTCAGTGCAACTTACAAAACAGTAGCGCAAACAAGTAAACCGAGCACTGGAAAGGAAAATAATTCGGAGTTCACCATGTTATTAAAACTGTCTTGAGGAGATAAAGCCATTTCGATGTATGTTGACATCACTGTAGATTAAAAGGTGAATAGTCTGTTGTTTCTCCTGGCGAAGGTCGGGAATTTCAGTTTGCAATGGTCAAGTATGAGCCACTCAATGGACTAATTAGCTGACGAGTTTGTCTCAGTAAGCTCTCAGCGTTAACGAAAGTGGATGGGTGCAACATGAGGTCGTGGTTGGCAGGCGGGTTACGGTGACCTAAAGTTGGGCGGGCGGCCCATCACAACACACAAAATAATCAATGCTAAGGAAGCACGAATACCGTGGGGTCGCAGGTTAAGTTGGTGAGGTGAGATTGAAGCCGTAAATGTATCTGCTTTGGATGGAATAAAAAATTAGACGGAAGAGCTGCCTATCATCGCCGAGCAATCGCGCCAACGGAGAGAAGAGTAGACCGGGATGAGAAGTTGCATGTTGTGTTACAAGACCATTTCACTCTATTTGAACAACAAAACTCACTGCTGTACACAAATGAAGCATTGCTTGCCATAAAAAATGCGGACTGCTCTACAAGCCCATGGGCAGTCATCGTCACATCACCTCACTTGCAAGCAGTTGGAGATGATCTGGTACTTTCTCTTACTGATCCCATCAAAGTCAACGAGCATGCTTCTTTAATAGCAAACTAGCGTATGTCCTGATTCATTACCTTCTACTCCTCTAAGGCTAGACTACTGGCTTTTCTGTTTTGAGTGGTGGGAACACATTGGTCGCGGTATCCTCATTGGCCTGTTCAAAGGTGAAGGTTAGACAACTGTTGAAGTCTTACATGAACCGCCAACTCTAACAGCACCCGCGAATATTGACTTTAAACGACAACATTCTATTAAGTAAAACTTCTCATTAGTTAAGATAAGTTGTACACGGTTAAGACCTACTCCAAGAACAATCAGCCCTACACCAAATTTCGTATAACAAGCAATTTCGTTGTGAGTAGTTCAATACTCACAAGTGACAATCGGGAACAACAGGGCAAGCCCTAACACCAGGAAGACGGCGGACCAGAAAAGACTATTGGAATAATGTGTACGCACCATGGGTGAAGTTTCACCACAGCGATTGACGACGTACTGCTACCCAATGCGTGTGAATGCGGCCGTTCGAAGGTGGAGACGTCTGGACGTTCCTGGAGGACTTCGAAGACGTGGCCGAAGTGATTGGAGTCAAGGCCGACCGTGGAAAGCTGGCTGCCCTGCGGACGCTGGTGAAAGACAGGGCAAAGGTGGTGCTGTACGCAACGCGGAGAGGCCCTGCGCGTGTGAAGTGGGCCGCTGCGAAGAAGGCGCTGGTGCCTGCGTTTGACAGCAAGGCTGACCGCCAGAAGGCCATGCGGCGGTTCAAGGCAGCCAGGCTTGAACAGGGAGCGAACCCATCTGTGTTCGTTGCCACCGTAAGGTTTGCTGGACAGGCTTCTGTGAAGATTGGATCAAGAACCACGACGGCAGTTGTTAACGGAGCAGTTTATTGAAGGTCTCCCGATGGTCGGTTCGCGACT
>LOND01001214.1:0-12195 GCA_014220965.1 Paragonimus kellicotti | reverse complement strand
AAATTAGGCCCCCCCCACCCCTAATGGAAAAATTCTATCCTCAAGCCTCTCCATAGAAATGGTTTGCCACAACACATCAGCAATTATCGTCCCATTAACCATGCTTTAATTTGTTCTCGGGTGTTGAAAAGAATGATAAAACGTCGCACGACTAATCTCTTATTATCACAAAACCCTATGAACCACTCCCAGCATGGGTTCCTTAGCGTACATTCATGCATGACGTGCCAGCTGGAATTTCTTAACCACGTTAAAAAATCTGATGATTCAGGGAATGCAATGATTATTATACTTTTGGATAGGCAGGGATCTTTTGATCGTGTGCCTTATAAGCGTCTTCTGATCATAATGGAATCTTTCGGTAAACGTGATCCATTGCTTAACTGGCTCGCTTCATACGTTGCAGACCACATACAAACAGTGAAAATAGAAGATAACAGCTGAACGCCCAGAACAGCCACCAGAGGAGTGATTCGAAGAAGCGTTCATAGACCGTTGATCTTTATTATGTATATAAACGATATACGTGAAGTTATCAAGCGAGGCAAACTATTCCTATTTGTTGATGACGTCAAACTTGTCTACACTTTCTCTCCTGGCGATCTCAATTCTTGTTTAGGAAATATACGGAAGGACTTCATGTCATTAGAGTCTTACTGTCAAAATTTGCTGACGAAATTTTTAGCCAATAAATCCACCATGGTTTCGCATGGTTGTCGAGTACCAGAGAACTTTATGAGGCTAGATGGTCATAGTACTTCAACTAACAACTCAGTTCACGACCAAGGTATACGTTACTCAATTGAGTACAACGTATATCTTTCCTAGTAGTTAAAACTAGACGAACCGTTAGTTACATTAAGCATTCCTTTTTTCCTTTCTGCTACTCAACTACACCTTTATGAACTGGATGTACGACACTAACTTGAGTACAGCACGTTCATAAATAGTCACCTACACAAGTGTGATAGGCTAGCTCTGAGTGGGCTCCGATTTGCATTCACGGAAGTTTTACTCGGTTACTCGTCTTCTATGAACCACAGAGAAAGCTGCCAGACGCTTGCACCCCATCCATTTTGGCTACGGCAACTCGGGATGAAACTTATACCTATGTATAATCTAGTTTATGGCAACAAATTCACTGTCAACTTCGCGATTCGCTTACAACATAGCTCAAAGTACAACCTCAGGAACAATGAATTCACTTTGCCAGCTTTTAAATCCAGTAAAAACTGCGTTCAAATATTTTCCCAGTGAAACATTCCTTCAGTTGGAACAAACTTCCACATGCTATTAAAGCGAATACAACAATTCATCAACCCAAACGAAGCTTACGTACCCTCCTGACATCGAAGAACGTCATGTCGATCTTTAAACCCCGCCTGCCTGAAGACGATATCTTCGAAAGCGGACCTAATCATACCTGATAGAAAACCTGTGTCGTGTGATACAATTCCACGTACACTTAGAACCTATCGCAGCTATCAGCTTCATCATTGGAGATATTTATCTACATTTCAAAACTTATTAATCACTCCGGCAGGATGGATCTTGTACAAATTTATGTTCAACGACTGCGGCTGAACGCAACACGTTTATAATCAACACATGTGGGTATCAATGTACACACGACCGTTAGTAATAACCGAATCATCCTGGTATACACTTACTTCATTCTTGACGATAACCAGCTGTGTATAGTCACCGATCACTATGTAAAAGCTGTGCACGCTGAAACTGTTTGTATATATATATATATATATATATATATATATATAAATCTATAATTAGCCTGTCTGTCTCATATGATTACATACAAATCTCATTTTACCATTCGTGCTTCTTTCTATTCCTAATAGACCACCGTGGCAAACCTTTCTGTGTTGTTAAACATTCTTTCCATTTTATACATCGGCCGTGTTTACCAAATGGATGTCAGCATTTGGCTGTGATCATATACTAGGAAAAGCTCTTTTTGCGTTTCACGACACCAGTGGTATATATTTTATTAACTAACAAAATTATGAATTTTATATGAAAGGTTTGGCCAGAAAATCACATATTCCATTATTCGTCATACTTCACATGACCATTTTCACGTTCTTTTTTATCACGTAATTTCTCTTTCATTCCCGACTTCTGGAATATATAAAATGCGGGAAAACATTCCACCACTTTCGAAAACTGGAAATCACTTATTGGTTGGACAATTCGCGAGGTCTGTGAAATTCCGTCTACTTTGAGGAAATAACGAAGTATAGTCCAGAGGATCACTCACTTCTCCGTAAAAGTACAGGCTTCCTATCTCCCCTCATCGCGACAAAATTTTCTATACATTTTCCCGGAACCATCCACATCAAATAATGGCGAAATTCTTCGACCGTTCATTTTGTGATTAAGTTCAGGTAACACCTGTGGTTTTATGTTGCCAGAAGAGACGCCTATTTGGTTTTAAGCTGTTTTTGGTTAAAACACAGCCAATCTGATCGTGAGTGAAGTGGACGTTTCTGACAGTCGCTTTCAGTGCGATATGCCAACTGCCGATATTAGGCATGGCGTAACCAACGCTAACGGCAACTTCATTAGGACCACGGACTTTTGAAGCATTGTACGCAGCCGAGTGCCTGCAGCTTCAAGTGAGATGGTGGCATAACGCTTATTACTAGACACCAGAAACTACTTTAGAAATGTCTGCACAAATTGATTTTAAAAGCGTCTTGCTCACTCCCCAAGATGAAGGAGACAGAGACGCCCATGTAAGTTTTGCAAAGCATTGAACGCAAAACGGGTGTGACGTTCGCCTGACGTGGTGAATGTGGATGCCTCACATGGAACAAATGGGTACAAGCAAGCCATCAAACACTTCCTGATAACTTTGGAGTTTGAAGTGGTGCCAATTTTTCATTACGTACGATAGGGAGGACGGCCGACCCGTAATGTGCCGGTATGATTACAGTGAGTCGTGTGTCCCCCTGACTAAGCTGGCTGATATTTTTCTATGAATGACGAGAGAAAGTACAGCGCTGAAGACGTCCACAATGAACAAAATGGCTGCAGGATGGCCTTGTGGATAATGCGATAAACCCGTAGAGGACAACGGTTAACGCTGTTTTTACCGATTATCTGATATTCTACTTCAAATAAATCCAAACCGCAGATGTATTAGTGTTCATATTGGTACAGACAGCCGCAGCCTGAAGTGTCCGGTGGACGCATGTTTCCCATCGCTCACTTTTGTCAGTTCTGTCCAATTTATCCAACTTTCAAAATTTTCCAGTGAACCCGAAGGTTTACTGTCTAGTGTCCACCACAGATATCAACCTAGACCCTTCCGTAGACTACTTGCTCGCTGTTCACGAGCCCAAAAATGCACTCTTTATCGTCACCTGAGACAGCTGGTCTCTCGCTGTCCTGGAATAAAGTGAGCTACGGCACGCCTGTTTATATAGCTAACTAGAAGGCACTAGACTGAACCAGCGAGGTGACGGTTTTATCAGATGAGAACCATAAGCTATCCGGATAGACACCCAGAGAATTGTCTGTATCAACGACCAAACTCTGCTGAAGGTGATGGGAATTCTGCACTTCTTTTTACAGAGGACTCAAACAAACACCAGTGTTTGTTCTCAAGGTTTGCACAATCGACGTAAGGTACCTATTGATGTTATTCGCAATGTAGGGCCATTGGGCGAAGCAGCTATACGTGTTCAAGCATAGGGTACTCTTCGACGTTTCTTTTGCAGATCAACCTGTCAGTCTCAAGGCTTGAGAAACTACCGGGAAATTTCATCTATAACTGTTCAAATATGGTTTAGCCAGAAATACTTCTGAATGACTAGGAGTTCGTTTACCGGATTTTGATGGGTTACGCATGCTTACCGTACTCAGTGTGACATTACTTATGTGCATGACGTCGGCACATAATAATTTTACATAACCACCACTCAACTTTATTGCGTTCACTGAGTGCGGAATGAATTAATTCTTTATCACCGAAAAGAAAACCCGTTTATATTCGCTCAGGCTTCAAACATCAGAAAAAGAATATTATTCTCAATCCAAAAGATTGTATTGCTCATTGTATTGCTTTAACAGTGTCACCACTCATTAAACTTACACGATTCTGGTTAGTTTCCAATAATATATATGCACTTGAATTTGCGCAAGTTTCTTGCTTGTTCTTCGAACATTCAAGTTCAAGTTGCACAAGATAAAACTGTGTTTTATGGTACGGTGTCCAGAGTATTCGCACCAGAACACCATGAAAGAGTCCCATGGGCTGCAAATGTCTCAGTTGAGAGAAGGATTTAAGGATTTCTAGCTTCCCGGTTTCCTACCGCAACAGGCTGCCTTGCCTATCAAAGTAATCTGGGTCGCCGAGCGAAAAGAAAGAGAAGAGATTATCACGAATCTCTAATGATTATCTTAGTACATGACATTTAGCGTACGCATTATTCGGTCTATCAGCTTTAGGGGATTTCAACCAAACCAGAGAAGACAGGAAAGCCGTGATACACGCACGTGGAGAGCATCAGACTAACGCTTCAATTACAGCCTCAGTTCCTTCTAACCTCAGATCACCAAAACAACACATTCCCGTAACCACAAGTCCACAGACGTAGCTCGTCGGCACCCTCCAGTACAAATGCAAAACACATCCTATCAACACATGGGAAATTTCCTCTAGATAACAAATGCCTTCCTTGTTTACCCGTCACCTGGCAACGGAAAGTGTGAGAATGGAAACGAGTCAAAGGCAAATCGCTTGGTATTTATGGACTTTAATAGAACATACACTTTTGAAGCGCACATTTGCCTAAATTCAGCAGCCAGAACATAACACAAAATAAGAACAACAGCTATAACTTAAAAGTCAGTTCTCTGCAATAATGAAACTATCGTTCGACGAATACAACTGAACGTAAAGGGCGCTAGACTTTCAAACTCTTGGCAGGTAACTTGAGAACGATCGACCGATCGATCGAACCGCGCGTGACTGAACATTCAAGGCTACGCAAAAACCACTCATTTCACACTGTGGGATAACTTCTAGGACAGAAAGGTATCAATGGCAAAGTTCATGGAAATGCCGTAGTCTGAAAGCCAGAAATACTCTTGGGCTGGCTGAACTCTAAAACAGATAAACGGCGAAGGTGGTAACTGACTAAGGGACGTAAAAATCTTAAGTATAAGATCAAGCTCCCCTGGCTGATTTTTCTGGAAACAAGCAAACGGTATCAGAACCGTAGCTAAATACTCAGGAAACCCCAGTCCAATTATAAAACGGGGCTGGCGTGGGACTACACTAGACGAATTGAGGATAAAAAGAGGTGCAGCACAAACCATAAACTGACACGAATCGTGGAAAAGGGAAGACAAGTTGTAGAAACGTGCACGCATTTCCTCTTTTTGTCATGCTACGCCTGACTCCATTTTTAATCTCTGTTGCTCCTGACACTGTTGCCAATCTATCTTCCTCGTTACCCAAGGTAACCACATCTGAATACCTAAAACCGATTCACAGGACCGTTTCTGAAGACTAGCATTCACGATGCCAAAGGCTACAACAGAATTTTGAGGAGGTCTTCATTTTGTGCTGATTAAATTCTACGAGTGTATTCGTATGGTGCTCAGTTTCAGTACAGAAAACTCAATGAGGTATGCATCCGTAGTGTGATGCATGACCAAACCAGAGGTTCAGTTATTGCTGAATTTTTATGGTCTGCTGAACCATTTTGAGGTTGCTGTGCCTGGTTTGCTCAGTGTTGGAAGTTGGCTCCATGTTTAGTGCCTTCTTTAAATTAACTGCATTAATCATCCTTTATTCTTACTTAAGCTATTGGTAAGGTCTTCTTTAATCTTATTAAGTCTAAGCCATGTAGATTCCCAAATGCCAAAATGAGACATTTTGCTTCTTTTGTCCTTCTTGAGAAACTCGTAATTCCTATCATTTCTTGATGCACAAACGGCCGTTTACTTCGACTCAACCAATGACCATTTGCTTGAGTGAGCTCAGTCCTGGTTTATCGTCCACCATTATTGAACAGCGCCTAGCTGTCGGTTTTCCTGTACGGGCGTATTCGATGCTCAATTTCTGAGGATTTCACTCATTCGGTGTGGGAGATCTTATTTTCTCGTACATTATTTCAATCATTGTCGCTTTAAATTCGGTTTTCATGAGCGTCTTCTCAACACTCGTCCAAGGGTAAATTTTAATCTCTGCTGCCGTATATTAAAAACAGTTATCGGATCATCAGATCACGCGTAACCCAATGTGAACTCTAAGCGCTGGTAAACGATTAGGCAGATATTCCAACATTCAATGGAATATCTGAACGCGATGTTCATTTATGGACAAAACCCACAGTGGGTGGATTATGGACTACACGAGCGATCGAACCACCGAGCGATGAATGACAAGTAAAAAACCCACGACAAAAAACTAGCCACACGCAAAAACCAGACAGAAGTGCACACGGCATTATAAATGAAAGCTGCTACAGTGTCTTGGACCAAAATTCCCGGTTTATAAACACGATTATGCAGGGCGTGAGAACGTGCTAGTTAGACAGTAAAGATTGCGCTCTACTGAACAACTTTCTGCTTTAAAATCATCTTCACTTGGAGAACTACATTGTGGGGAAGACACGTAGTAATTCCGAAAAGACCGCTGCTGTCATCGGTGGGCAAAATTTATCCACGGTCAAAGTAAATTTGAATGAATTGTGCACTTCAGTATTCGTTGCATGTAAATTCTAATTGATCATACTGATAATGACAAACATAATAACTCCGTCCCATTTAAAAAACTACTAGTTCTAACGGCCCCTCGGGAAAAGTATTCCACGTTGAAAGCGACAGCTGAAACAAACATTTTCCAAACCTACGTTAAACAAGTCTGTACATTCTACATGTCAACAACTCTCCATTATCCTGTTAGATGAATGACATGTGCGAGCTTCTACGATAAGGGTTTCAGTCAGGAATGGCATATCCAAGTCGACTTATCGGATACAGTATAAGCACGCTGGATCGATCTTAGACGGGATTTATAAATGCGTGGAACAAATTAACGTTCACCCACAAAGGCTTCCTGGTTGATGACAATAACCTATGCTGCAGAAATCACTCCAGCCTTCCAAATGGCATAACCTTTGAAACCCAACCTAAGAATTCCGTTTTGCTCGATCATATAGGCTCAGATCCTGGGATCTGGTTTCACATACATGCGTACGCATTTGAGGCGAAATTGACCGCCTTCGATAATGACCAGCGTGTCCGACTGATAAGTCCCAAGCTGTCCTACTGCGTATAAGCGCTATACCGCCCTTAGGTGGATGATGAAAGTTGACGATGTCCCTCTCAACGATGTGGTCAAGCATCCTGGCCAGATCTCAGACTGACAACCGGTCACAATTCCCCATCATTAACTCTCGCCGGGCAGTAGTCAATCCGACAATTTCGCCATTCATGCCGAGAACTTCGGTCGAGAGTAGGAACACTTCAAACTGTCCCCCACTGCCAGTGATCAATTAGGGATGCCGCTTTCTGTCTATGGACTTCAGCCACTGGCAAGTGCCATCATCTGCACCCGCATTCTGAGCAAGATGAAGCAGGAACTTCAGATAACGTTCCAGACGGTCAGTGCCAAATGTCAGAAGTTAATCAACCCTGAGCACGATGATACGATCATTCTTCAGTTGACAAAGCTACCAACCCCTCAGAGTAATCAGTGAGTACGTTCTGGCCACCTTACCCGAGTGGACTGCGGCGACCCCGCAAGGAGCTACATTCGAAGCCCCTGACATTTTGTTGTCAATATGGGGGCTAGCACTATGTGCGCTTGCATCCATTCCGTTAACATGAGTTTCAGCAATACGTTCGTCGGGGTCACAAGAAACGTCCTCGCGGCAAATTTGGCCGAGTAATATCACGGCCCAAATTGGACCAAAGAACAACAGTTCCGGAAGTTTGCCCGCTAATCGATCTCCACCTTCGTCACACTCATTGTCGAATGTGCTGTCAGTCGGCAGCATATCACGCTAGCTTCTAGTGGCACTCCTCATTAGCTCCAGATGAACACAGCCTCTGATAACGCATTAGTCTCAAAGAAGATGTAGGAAAAGATAGACTGACCTGCCGTAAACCCGACCACCCCTAATGCCTTCGAAACCCCGAGTGGCACCTTGAGACTATCAAGGATATACCCTGGGATGTCATATTCGGCAGCGCCCGCTGAAAATGCAGTTGGTGGCTCACGGATCAGTCAGAACCACACTTGCTGGAGTTTGATTAGGTCGGCGAGATGAACCGGTTAGATACGCCCGTCAGCCGCTGAAGGCAGCAGTGGACCGACCTACAACGACTCAATAATGTCGTTTTACCACACCATTTCTTTCGTCGTCTTCGACAAGCCTCACCGAAAACTCTTTACAGTTGTTAAAGATGGCTTAAGATGTTTCATCAAAACGAGCGTGGTCCCACATCTCCTTCCAAAGACAAAACCGGTTTTTGACGAAAACTTCCAGTACTGCACACAGCTTTGCCGTTCCATGATATGATATTGGCCTACAGGAAGCTGATGTCGTAAAACCTGTCGAATATTTCGCTCTGGTTACACCACTCGTCGTCGTAGGCAGACTCACTGCGAATTTTCGCTGATTTCTTTACTGATCACAATGACAACTAGGACATTCAGCAGCATTTTCTCCCTGTTCAAGATGATCTGTTCGCAAAGACAAACGATGGCGTGCGTTTCGTGACACTAGCCCTAACGAATGCCTATTTGCCGTTGGAAGTTACGATGCGTTTCGAAAAGCTGTTAATCATCTTCACCCATTGCGGTCTGCTCAGGCATGAGTTACCTCCATTTGGCATGAAGACTGCGCCATCTGTCTCCCGTCAGAGAATGGTCACGATGTTCACTGATGTTCCAGACGCATCCGCTTACGTCACAAGCCTTGCAGTGACCACAGAAGATGAAGCGGGGCTGACAGAATGATCGATCCACTTCCTTAGGCACATGGTCAACAACGGGCTCCATATTTCTCAGAAGAGATGCAACTTCTTCCTTCGTTCGATGGACAACCCAGGCTTCATCATGGATTGCAATGCCCGCTATACAGATTCCAACAACATCCAGCATGTGGTTGAGTTGCTATTGTCATCAATCTTATTTGCCCTCCATCCAATCTAAGGTTTCGTCATCCATTAAAGTATGTTTTCGGCAGATATGCATCGCGATCGGGCGCACTTGAATAAACCGCCGTCAAATTGTATTTCTTGGGGCCGGTTCATGGAACTCCAGAGCCCATCTGACCCCAGACGTTTACTGACATACCTGAAACAAATTTCCAAGCCGTGGTCGCATCGAATATCACCAGCTATGAAACAGGGACCGATCTCTCACGTCCTCACCCTGATGGCTCCCAAGAAACAGCCCACCATGCCTCTTGCAGAGGAGACCTGCTGCGAGATAAAAAACCAGCTATCGACGTTATTTCTCTACTGAAACACTTTTGCAAGATTTTCGGTCGTCACTCCATTCAACTGACGCACCACACACGGCAGCTTGCCGCCATTGAATCACAAAAAGGCATACCGAACTACTCGGTTGAACATCTTCAGTGGTGAGCAACGACAATGTCCAACTTTGACTTCGACGTCAGTTGTACCTCAACAAGTACTGCATACGTAAACGCCCTACTTCTCCTGAGTGGCTCGCAGATACTAGATCCGGCCTGGGCCCTGAGTGCAACAGCTTGTTTCGAAACTGGAGCCTATTAAGTGCTCTGAAGCTCACTCGGACACTCCCAGTTATCCCTAGGATGACTTCCAAAACAACCCACCGAAACTGTGAACTACAATCGGTGATATCGTACGACAGAGAGTGCTGACAGGATAAAAAATCACCAAGTGACCTGATGTAATTTTGCGGAAACGTTCTGCAGTCTTAACTCTCGGTGGCTGCAGGCTGTCCAGAGAATGTGTAACCATCCCACCTCAGTCTCGGACGAAGATTATTTGCCCGATGGACCCCCGTTACCTGGACATCAACCGAATGAAGACATTCATTCGAAGGTATTATACTGGTTTGTCATCGGCGAACGACTGCAGCAACCGGTTAGGTCCTAAAACAGCTGCGTTTTCGCTCTCAAAGTACCCGAAACGCTCTACAACAGTCTCGGATAATCTTCACAGCCCTATAGCCCAAGATGCACTCGGATTTGCTTGCACTGTCCAAGGCAAGAGTTCACCAATAACTGTTGAAGTTCACTCCAACTGGCCAGAGGCTGTCTTGAGGCCAACCATCACCAAGGGAGCAAACGTTTTGCAAAGTCGTAAAGCGTTTCACCGGTTTGAATGTTTAAGGCCGCTGGTTAGTGACAGTGCAGCATTGTTTACTTCCTCAGTATTCGTTGGCTTCTGTCACCAGAGCGGCATCGACTGCATCCGTTCACCGCTTCGCTACCACCAATCTAATAGTCGAGCAGAGAGGGTCTCTGAACATATCCAACCGTGCCTTTCAGAAAGGAATGACAGTGAAAGTGCTGAAACCATTTCTGACGCACTATAGAGCGGTAACAAATCAGCAAGCGCCTGATGGACAACCTCCAGCTGATAATTTTGTCAGAGGGGAAATCAGTTTGCTGCTAAACTCCATCCGTCTGAATATCATTGTTCCAAGATCCTAGAATTCGACCATCTGTTAACAGCATAGAGTCCAACGCCGACGTCCCTACTGCCCAAACTGCTGTGAGCCCGGACTATCAAGAGACTTCGGCCTGATTGCTTTCGGTCCGAATTTGGAGAAAGTTGGGCAGCGTCATTCTCGACGTTCAAGTCGGAATTGAGTCTTGGATGTGTCACACTAAGCAGCATCAGCCAGTAGATATCACCGAAAGACCATCGGACCAGCACGTACATTTAAATGCCCTGATGGATATGGTTAAGCTCCGTTAACCGAAACCTTTAGCAACACGCAGAACTCGCCATATAATTAGCTCCTTAGGCAATTGACGGATCGAGTTAGGTGACGCGTCTGCGGATTAAACCCTGATTGCCTTGTGCGATCAACCTCCTCAAAACGGAGGTGTGAGGGTGGGGTAGACCTAATCCAAGAAACACAAGTCCCCCACCAGCAATCCGACATCTCATGCCATCACTGAGATACAGATAGTCAGCCAGCTTGAGTGCAGTCGATAGCCATCAAACAACCATTTGTGATGAAACGCGCCGACGGCTATGCCCGACGGTAGGCAAAATCGAAAATGTAAAAGTTTAACAATAAGCATATCTGAAGCTCCCCATGCTCAGAGTAGGAGGAGAGCTTGTTATAATCACCCTGGTGGCTATTCCTATCTACCACGTCACCGCAATACCCACGGAGCATCCTTGTTTAAGAGTTTGCTGCACATTGCGACCGGTTTCGTGGAGGATGAACAAAAAATTCTGTTCTTGATAAGGTTGCCATATTTTTTCCTTGAACTTACTCATAAACGCTATGCTACTTACGGAGTTCCTGTTTTTCGTTTTGTGAGTCATATCTTGCAATTTGACCTACCATCAACGCAGTCAGCTGAAGCCTACCGATAACAGAGGTTGTGATTTCCTGGCGTAACACACCAATTGTGGGGGAACTGTAATTCGAATGTCAGCGGTGATAAGTTGGGAAGCAACCTAAAAGAAAGCGTTTTGGCAATTATCCGTTTCGAGGGATTCGGCTTGAAGGTCGTTCAAAAGGGAAAACGGTCATTTTGGCGCGAATCCTCGTTTTTAAATATTTTTTGAAATTTTAAAATCGGAATTTCGGGCAAAGTACTCACAATGCATCAATTTTAAATAAAGCGGTACTGCAAATATTGAAATACATCGATCAAGTGCCAAAAGTATGGGTTTGGTGATGAAAAAATTTTCACCATTTTTTGCGAAAATCATCCGTTATTGGCGTTAGGTCACTCTTTCAAGTCTTGTAAATGCACTTATTGCAATGTTCCAGATGGAATACGTCATTCTATAGCCTGAGAGTGCTTCATTTCGTGTGGTTTCGAAGATATGGTCGAAATGGAAATATACGACCACACGATGTTGGAATTGCATTTCAACAAGAACACTAACACATTTGATGATGAAACATGTATGGCAACGTTTACGGCTTCCTTGTCTACACGATATTTTACTGTTCCTTTGTGGATA
>LOND01001213.1:12333-55358 GCA_014220965.1 Paragonimus kellicotti | reverse complement strand
AGTAATAACCTGAGGGATATTTTTTATTCACGAAATAAACGGAAGTATACACTACTACTCATTGTCAAAAGTGTTCGAGCATTCAAGTGTGATAGTTAGCCAAATGGAAGACTAGTAGCACATCGGTCAACACGGTTGCCCCATGAAGGCGTGGCCCGAATTTTCATCCCGACTGTGTCGGGTGTATGCACTGACTTGCGACTTCTAACAAAAAGAGGGCAGACTGGACAGTCTGTCTGATCATGAAATCTACGATCAACTGTGTGTGATGTCCAGTAAGTTGTTATGTGCTACTCAACCAGTCGTGTACTGTGGTATGAATCGGAAATAGTGGCCGGAATTCTCGATAATCGTACGGAATTCTCCATTGTTTATCAAGTATTCAGCTAGCTGCTGCCGCCAATGATGTATCACAAGGATTAACCGGCATGCCAGATTAAGGATCACATTACTTAAACAAATCAATGACGTATTGTGACACTCGACAATGGGGAGATGTTGACTTTAGATTTTCCAAACGGTTATCGATATGAACTGCGTGAAAGTCCTGGACGTTTTTAGTAGAACCAGTTTGTATTACCTTAGGAACAGGAAAGTGTTGTCAAACGGAGAGTCTTTCTCGTAGTATTCTAACCGGATCACGTGGGTACCTCATATCGACAGGTCGAACAACAGACAGAGAAGGGTAAATTAATGCACGCGACTGAGTGCTAGGCGTTGGTACATGGAGCGAGTCTATGTGGGAAATCAACCAAATACGACACCCCACCCTGAAAAGCGCCACAAGTAAAACGTTTAGCCATCTACTGATCTATGCGACCCCGATGGATAGCGACGGTTTCGTACAGTGCATGTTCAACTCACGTTAATCACGTGATATCCAGACGAATTTTAAATGTTCGATAACGGAACGAATGTTCTGCATTATTACATCCCATTACCGTATAGGTTCTAGATTCAGTGACTCGTCTGCTTGCCTGGGGTTCCACAATCGACAGTTGTCTCATGCGGACTTTGAGTATTTTCGAACGAACAGCTCCATCACCTGGTAAAACGGATACCCGGCTGGATATACAAACTTTGATATTGTTGCCGATTTTCAGGTTCTTTAGTTGTAACAATGTTTGGGAAATTATAGATTGTGTTCATTTTCGTGTGTAGTGCTCTTCTGTACATTCCTACGTGTGGCATGATGAGGATAGGTTTTGTAAGCGACGAATGCAATGCTCTGCTAGTTTGTCTTTCCTATTTTGGTAGATTGGATGGCTGCTTTTAATGAGCTATTCAACCGCTCTACCATCCTGTTGGCGGCTGGATTGCAGAGCACCATGTTTTACATTATGCCACTAAAGACTGCTGAAGTTCGGACCTAATAGACAGTTCTTAATTATGTTTTTCCTCCGGAATGTTGAGGTGGGCAGTGAGATCCTTCGACCATTGTAGGATATACTCTGAATTAACATTTACATATGCACCTTGGCTGACATTTGCTACAGAAGCATGTGGCTATTAACTTATCCGTAGTTATATGTCAGGCGCAGCTATTATATTCACTACAATTTCCGATCGTGGCCTCATGGAATATCTAATGTGTTGTAGAGGTGCTGGGAAGGGTTTCGCTATTTTATCCGATTTCTGACCAAAGTGCTACCTTCTAAATCTTACGCTACCGCCAGTCATTCTGCATTGCGACGCTGAGCTTTGAAAACACCGGAGTGACCTTCAATTGCACAAACGATGATTAGCGAAATGTAATGGGTCCCGCGCACCATACGCATGTCAACTACGGATGATGTGGCATCATTTTATGTGGATTTTTTAAATGTTTGGTCAACCATTAAAGGCGAAATGTTTTAGACTTTGAAGTGCATCGTCTTTAGGTGCTTCGAATTATTGTTGTTTTTAGAATTGTTTCAAATTCAGCTTGTTCGAGTGCGGTAATCACCTCTATTTCGGAATCATGTGGGTTATCAACGTTGGATACGGGTGAACGTGATAAATTACCAACTACTTGGTTTTGTGATTGGAGATATTTTATGACGGGACTGTAAGCAATTACTGGAGCGTAACGTTGACTAATATGGAGAGGTTTATGCCCCTTGTTGATACGTGTTAATACTGTCATCAAAACTGCATGATCCGTCCTCCATCTAGTGTAGATCACAAATCTGAATGCGCTGCCTCAAAAGCCCTTCACCGGCGGAGCAGTTGCTTTGTTTAAGATAACGTCTTTTACTAAGGCAGCAATTCTTGTCCGTGATGCAACAGTGATAGCACCATCGCAAAACCAACAAGCTTCAGTACCTACGACCGTCTGGCGAGATTAATCGTATATCCCAACCATAGGTGGAAGCGGCCATATTTTTAATTCACAAGTACACGATATTTATATTCCGGCCTTCCCGACGGAATGTTTGTTCCAGTTAATAACCTTAACTGTTCAAACGTGTTTGCTAGCTCCGGACAACAATTGAAAGTGTATAAACACGATCCGAGAAAACGGCTAACGTGTAGTGACTTAAGTAGTCTTGGTGTCCTAGATATGGTCTGTGTATTTTCAACATTCGGACGAATTATGTTGCTAGATATGTTCAAGAAATGTAAACCCATCTGAATAGAACTCATATAATTAACACTTTAGGGAAGTTTGGGTCAACGCGACATATTCAACACAGTCTGCAGTTTTCTCTTGTAGTCCTCTTTAATGGTGTCAACCACAAATATCATTCATGCTGACAGCATATCCGCCCAGTCCGTAAAACGAATGATATATATATCCATGTTAAGTAGATTGACTGTAAATCAACCCCGTCGGTAGAACTGTGTACCGGAATGGGCAGCCAGCTCTGAGATAAGCAATTAAAAGTTTGTAGTCAACAGTAAGAGGCTTGTGGGAGATATCGCTATGCAGATTCAGCGTAGAAAAAATTTGACCGGAGGCAAATGAAGCAGTTCTTCGTCGGTACTTGGAAGAACAGTTATCTCAATTACGGCTCGCCTTTTTGAGGGTAAGGAGATCTGCGCAAGTCCTAACAGAACCGTCCTCTTCGATGGTAACCATCAAAGGATGAGTCCATACAGAGCATTTTATATGTCTGATTAGTCCATTCTGAGGCATCCCATTATGGGAATTTGCCATGGTTTCAGGTGTCTGGGGGTGAATTCTTTCACACCTCTCAGTCTTGTTGATTTATCCCAGAGGAGTTACTTCCGATGAAACATACGAACAAATTCGAACCTCTCTCTAAGATTTGGAAAAGGAATGACAGATATGGTTGCTCGCTCAACGGATGAGAAAGATTGTGAGATTACCATGGTATTAACGTCAGAAGAGTGATTCACGCAGTCAATAGACTGGCAAATGTGATTAGTTCGGCCGCAGTTACAGCGTTTAAACTTGGCAGAAGGGGCTTTTTGGTCATTCGTTTGACGACCGTGAATATCGCAACGGAAACAATTATACGTCGATTTTCAAACATTTTCATTTTACACAACCGGGTTGGGAGTAGATGCAGACGGAAACGAGCTGCAATACACTTAGAACTTCGCTTTTTTCCGCGTTAATTCACAAACCACTGCCCGTGAAAATTTCGACAGGTTTTTGGACAGTAAACACCCCTGTATTTTAAGCTTTTGAGTATCAGTGGCAAACTTCTTAACAAGACAACCTAACACCATTTCACCGGTGCCTTGGAACAATCATAAACCTACAGCGATTACGTTACTCGGGAAACGAAACTGTTGTTGAGTTCACCAAGTTCTTGGGTAACACAGGAAATGTAAGTGGCGCAGTATAACAATTTGCTTTGGCATCCAGTAAGTTGTTCAAAGTGGTAAATGCATGTTTTAAGATGGATTTCAGGCGTATATTGTTGATTTTAAACTGATGTTGCCCTTTTCTTCCCCAGAAAGTTACCGTACGAGCAGAAAAGGTAATGTCAAGCAGAAAAGTGCACCGACACAGTAATCACTGGAATGAAAATGACCCTGATAACTCGAATGTCAGTGAAAGAACGAATCGGGTAACGCAAATAAGTGCACCGCTTAGGTTGCAAAAGCGAACGAGGTAATTCCTTCGAATTGTAACACCTAATGTGTAACTGATTGTGTGAGCAGATGGGAAACTTCTGTTTCCTCAATGAATTTGGCAAATGCGTCCTTGTTGAAGAATCAAGAGTCCCAGTCAACCTCGGATATCCTCTACTCAATAGTTTCATTATTATTCGTGAAACCTTTGATGTCCCGCCCCGACAGCCATGTTATGCTCATTATTAAAAGAGCGAGTGGGCGGCTGGGGAGTCATCGAACTGAGACAATCGCTTGTTTATCTCGATTCCCCGATCGTATTCTGATTGCAAATTTTCTGGACGTATTACGGAAAGTATCAACCAAAGCAGAACGAAATAGAGCTGCTCAGCAGCCCTGGAATATTATACAAGACAGAGACCTTGTAAGTTCGATGCAAACCACGAATGCGCATGACGTTTAGCTACTAAATAGAAATCAAGGTTATACAGTCTTCCGATTTGCTGCGATTACCCCTTATCCTGAGTATCACCGTCATTGCGTAGCAGACGTCGTGAGCTTATTTTAATTCTTAGTAATTTGTTACCATGTACGACACACCTTATTTATTGTAGAACATGTCGGCTTTTATTTTCCAATGCAAACTGTCCGGGTCCCTATGCAAAACCATGGTTTCAGAGTATGAATAGTTGCAGGAGTTGCTGAGATTGTTAGAGCAATATGCGAAAAAGTGAACAAATATTGACGCTATTCGGACAATCTCTTACAAGTCGAGAGAAAAGTCGTTGAATTCTACTCCAGGTGATTAAAAATGAACACCTTCGTGGTCATGGCAACAGTAGAACCGATGACCAGTATTTAGCAATAACTTTGATTAATCCGTGAAAAACGGTAATTCATTAAACCACTTTCATGTAAATATTCTGATACACATGATGCGGAACTAGACGGTGAAGGAGGCAGATTCGTTTCAAACAATTTGCCAGTGTGTGTTTGATATCAAGATGTACTCGCTTTTGTTAACTTGGTCTTATATGTTTTATCTAACTCTATATTACCGCTAAGGTCGACGTTTGGACCGCAAATTAGTTAGTTATTTTTCGTCAACGCCAGACGCTTTTATCATGCCTATCTACCTGGATCTCTACAACCACCTACACCTTTTCTGGTCACATTTTCAGTTCGGATGTACTGCTTCATTCATCCGTCAACTAGAATTCGTTCCCTTCGAAGGCCAAACATTGGTGTCCGTAACTCATGTTTTGAGAGACATTGGGTGACACATTTCAGTCTTACCTCAACGATTACAGCTTACAAAGATGCACAATTGGAGTCCACCCTGGCCTTACCTGTCAAATTGAATGCGCATCAAACGAGAATCACGGCCAATCACATGTAAGCTAAGATTACTGTAGACAACTTAAAGATTGACGGATCTCCACATACCCCGTTCCTAGTGTACGTTTTTGGGACCTGGTGATGTATTGATGTTTGGTTGATTTCTCACTCACACTTGACCGTGTACAAATATCGAGCAATTACTCACGTACGCTTATTCGTCGTTCTCTGTCTGACGTCCGACTTATCGTTTTCGTTTCATTATTATTTCCATATTGCTGTTTTACCTGTAATGACCAATGATTTGTCGACCTTTTTGTGGATCCCGGATGAAACTGTGTTATACTGCCAATCTGTTTTGGATACAGGTTTCCATGTATGTCTGTTGTAGGAGGCCTGATACAAACTCATCGTCATCTTCTCTAGTCGTATAACTAAGAGCACGCAGTGAGTGATTACTCCCTTCTAACGACCTGTCTGTTACTCCAATCTTCAATATCGTTTCGCTTGCACTTTCCGAGTGTTGTTCAACGGAAAGTTTGCACAATTTTCGTTTAACGCGCATTTACTCTCATCAAGTGGACGTGAGCCCATTTTGCGTTTCCGTTTCTTTTCATGATTATATCCGTTGGTCCCAAGTTGAACTGGAGCTAACTACTCATCGTATTTATGGACATTAATTGAAATATGTGTTCTGCTTTGAAACCCTGCGCGTTTTTTTTGTTGACGTCTGTTGCAACCACAGAAAACACACTGTATCAGTAGTGGACGAAGGTCGAGTGCATACCCACCTGTTCACTACATGTGGTTCACTGAAAATTTTGCGACAAAATTTCTCCACTTTACATCGACTTTTCTGTTCTCATCATAACACGATAAGAGGGTTCTACCGAGGGCATCTGGATCTTCACACAATTCATACCGATAACTGTCAGGAAAATCTAACGCAAGTTTCTTCACGTTGCAGAACGCCACACTACGTCGTCTATTTGCTCTTCGATGACAAAAATGAAGACGTGTGCAAATGGTTCCACCGAGATATGAGCCGAAAGTACTTCAATCTCTGAGGCGATACTCAGGCAAAGTGCCCGGGAACCTACCACAGTTAGATCTTAACCATTCACTTTGGTTAACGGTTAGATGTTTGGGTTATATATACAACCTGGATACAAGTCCGGGAAGCGAACAAAGAGCAGAAGGGCTTTATGAAACAGTGAAAACACCTGCTTACTATTCGTGCTATAAGGCATGCAGATTGCGATGCGTTCAGTTGTGAAGAAGTTGGGTTACTTGACAGTGTGCTTTCGCAACGAATTCTCACACTCAAGTGGAGACTGTACAACAGAGAGAAATAAAAACCTGTGTTGAAGCAGAGGAGACTCAGTGGTAAACATTCTGGTGTTCGGCTGGATGCGTACAAGAGAAAGAAAGAACACTCTCACACTTGCAAAACACTCTTCAAACTGAGCTACAAAGCTGTTAGGAGGCGCATCTCCTAACGAAACAAGCCAAGACACATCACGTCGTATCGATCGACCTGCCCAGTTCGGATGGTATGGATCGTGGGTGATGGTATAGTTCCATCCAGCCATTGAGATTGCAACCGTTCGATTGAATGCCTGTGCGCTATCTGGATTGTGTTTCCTCGCATTGCCTTCTAATGCCTCATGTAACGTGCCTTTCTTGGACGCCCTGACTGACAATTATGACAGTTCCATTTGATTCTGTATGTGTCTGACTGCCATGTATGCTAATCGTTTCGTTTTATAAATCTAGAGCCTCTGTGACTTCATTTTGCCTCGCTCTTCCAAGTCGACCGCGTTGTCGCATCTCTTCTTTTTCTCGGTTTTGAGTCAAGTGGTTGAGCGCGTAACCAAGTCAAGGTTCCAATAAAAGTCGATCCGGGAGGTTTGAAGTTTCACATTTCGAAGAGTTCATACAGCCGTCCCACCGCCTCACGGAAGCCATCAAATGACTTTTCAAAAGTGACCATTCTCCAACTTAATAAATCTACCAAACTACTTTTTTGGTTAGAAAAACTAGATCCTCACTAATGTTTTTGATTTCTTCCAGCGCGAGTCGCTTCGGAAATCCTATCGAAATAGTCAATTCACTGGAGCACTTACTGGATTCACTATGATACAATGGGACATGTGGGGGATTGTCTTCAAATGTAAAATTTCAAAACGGCTTCTTAGTCCAGCTGACTGATCACTCGCCGCGTCTGGGCATGTTTTTTCTGTCACTGGTGTGAATCTACCTGGTATCAATGAATTTTGTAATTTCTATGCCTCCTACGTCCATCGTTCTTCTAAAGAGAGTTGATCCATTTGGGCAATCCTCGATATCATCGTAACCAATTCTACACAAAGTCACTTTCATTGTTGTTCCACCGATGAAGAGATCGAATTGTAATATTTTGGTTTTCGGCTGTATTTAATCTATTAAGTCCGCGTCGTTCCACACGGGGTACGTTCAACTAGATTCACTGGTTGAACAGCTACCATGTTTTTTGCTACTGTCAAGGATAACTTATTGCTTTGTTTAGTCTGGGATATTTTACGGTCATCTTGAAATACGACTTTGCACCTCTAGCATCAAAGTTAGTACACTGGTGGAGGTAGAATGACAATAAGTTCCCTACTGTTTGAGTATTGGACGATACATCCTCATTATAAACATCAACTTTGTTTCGAATTTGAATTCTGTTTAACACTTTCCTTGAGCTTACACCTCATTTGTTACGCAGTTTCAACTAACGGTATCTCGCTCCTCTCCAGTCACTTTGAACAGACAGTTTTACACTGATTTTGTAATTTTCTGAGACACGTACTGATCGAAGTTGTCCTTTAGAATCAGTGAATACTTCCACCGTGTATTTCCGATGAACTGCTTCGTATGTATGCTTCTGTGAAAGACTGTCCTGGAAGGCTAGATGTGAACTCAGTGGCACGGTTACCAGAAGTGCAACACAGTAAACGCTTTTGATCCACATACACTCGATTGGTGCTGTGCAAAATTCGTCAAGTGCAACGCGGTTCAGAGTGTGGTTGTAGCTACCGATTTTTGATGGCGAAGTGAATGTTTCCGTGATGAGGACGTATGATCCAGCTGTACTATTCGTAAAGAATCAGATATGTGCTCAAACGTCTAGCTAATCAGGAAGCTCATAAAAGAAACATTCGGCAGCAATCTGGTAAGAATTTTCCATTTTCATCATGATAAACAGCGACACAACAGTAGTTCACACTGATGCTTAACTGCCACATAATCACGAAGAAAAAAGCAGACCCTGTATAGGAAGAGAAAAAGAAGGGAGAGGGACCTAACTACTAAAAATAGCTACGTCTATATTCAAACATACAACATCAAGGTGCCTACACCTTGCAAACAAACAACCGAGCTGTAAGTGAAAGTAAGGCGTCATCAGCAAGACAGCTTCCTTACGGCTTTCACTGCTCCGCATCATTAAGTGCACTCACTTCACAGACAACTCGGCCAAACAACAACATTCACGCCACTGAGCTCGATTAGCCGCCATCTCACCTAACGTCTCAAGCCACCGACTCTGTGAGTCGAGAGGTCCACAGCCCTACAGTTGTCAACCCCCTCCTGAACGATTTCATTTATCTACGCCAGGTCATCATCTGTCCACCTCACACCTTGCGCCAGTCGGCCGCAACGTCGGCAAACAGTGCTCGGTGTGGCAAACGACTAGCTGGCATCCTTAGTACATGACCTAACCATCTAAGTCTGTGCAAATGTAGCGACTGAACAAAAGAACTCGTTTGACAATCAGTGTCAAAATCTACTTCGTAATTTCTCCGTTGCTTACTCGCTGGTGCCACCCGATACGAGCGATCGAACGCAGACATCGGTGGTCAAATACCTGAAGACGGTTCACGTCTTCTACCCTGACGGCCAGGTTTCGCTACCGTAAATTAATACAGCCCTTATTCTCGCCTTATATTCGCGACAGTTAAGCTTCAAGGAGTTGACTGTTGTCATGGTGCAACGTGCGGTGGAAACCAGCAAGCGCTCACCGGATAAATTTTAACTGTGTGACAGAGCGTGCTGTTGTATTGTTGGCACAGTTTTAGTTGTGGTTTGTGTAAGTCGTGTGCATGGCTTACTGTGCCTTTTGCTCGTGCTTGTTTGTGCTGCTTCCTGTTACAGGACTGTTGTCGAAACCCCTATTTTGGAAGAGCGCTGTTCCCCGGTGTCTCCACGTTGCCCCAAAGTTGGTCCACAAGTGTAACTGACCAATCAGAGTGAGAAACTGGCCGGCTTGTGTGCTTACAACAGGTACCACCCAGATTGCGACCACTTCCTGCCTTGGGTAGCCCTATTAGAGTTATCGCTGCTTTTGTTCATTCCACACCTCCGCCGCCGTTGATGCAACTTCCCAGGTATACAAATCGGTCAACAACCTCTGACTTCATTGTCTGACATTAAATTTATGTAATCACAACAACCTTGCAGAAGCCAACCTACCAGTGCGCCTGCGGCCGTCATACTGAGGTATATATCTAATCCAGCTTGACCGGTAGCAACAGCCGTGGAGTCACCTGAAGTCTATAACCAATGTCGAGTAAATAGTGTGGGTGCTATTAATTCCATACATTGACTATTGTCCTGGATTCTGGTCTGAATGCAGCAGACATCGACATTTAACGAGTCTAACGTTCGTGCGAGATCGGCCTACTGGCTTATCTGTTTTAGAGTGTGAACGTTGAAGGCACCTATATTAATTCGCGTTCTAGGTCTAAGCAAGGGACGAGGGAGGCCTGAAGCTGAAAGGCAAGAGACGGAACTTACCGGCTCAGTGTTACTACAGTTAGCTACATCTGTTGTGGGACCTGTAGAGTAATATCAGAAATGGAGGTCGGGAGGGGCCTGAGAGCTAAATTTGATAGGACAGTGGGGGAGGGGTCAGCAGTAGCATGTTTTCGCCTATCCACCCTGCTGTATGCAGCAGATAGGGCGACCCGGTTTATACTGTGAGATGACCGATGAATGGAATTACTGATATTGTGAGTATCCACGGTTGTATGTAGGATGAGATACTGCCAGAACGCCCAGACCTAGACAGGGGAACGGTTGGGGTTCTCAACCAAAGTTTTTGGCTCGAAAGTCTGTGATGCAAGGCAGCGGGTGGTAGTGTACCAGAGCTGGTACATTTTCCGGAAAAAGATGCCAACCTTCTTCCAACCCCCAACCTGGAGGACCAGGAGACTGTGGTTTGTCAGACCTCTACCCTATTGGCCTGCCTGGCATGAGTGACTCTGTCGGTGTGGTGGCCACACCGTCCAGTTTAGCCCAATAGGTCATCGAGATGCGCAAGCCGTCACACCACGTCAAGGTCCAGTCTCGTTGGGAACAAGTAGGAATTTGTGTCGTACACACAAACCTTTCATTGGCAACCAGAAGTCGCCTGGGATTACCATTACGTGCAAATGATTGTTTAAGTATGTTGCGTTGTTGAAACTATCTGCCACGATTCACAATATAGTCTTTTCTTGTGCAACCCATGTCTTTGAGTCACAACCATGGTATTTTAAACAGAATTGAGAATGTAGACACCGTGACCCCAACCGTTTGCCAATAAAGATGTTCATAGTGTCTAGTGGCTTTGTGGACACTCCCGTAGGGAAGAATGAAAGCCATTCTAGCGGCGAAGCGAATATGCCGTGTGAAACTGGAGCAGGCGTTGATCATCAGGTTTCACAGTTCTCCCAACCGCCAAGATGCAATGAGGCGATTCAAAGATGTCCAGTTTGAACACGGAGTTGATATTCTCCTCTATTCTATATTACTGTTGGTTGAGTTTTTAAGACCCCTGTTGAGGAAAGACAGGGATTCAGAATGCATGGTGACTGGTCAGTTTATGAATAATGACACCGACAGTCTGCGAATAGCCCTACCTTTCTCACAGCATCTCACGAGAATTGACCGATGCGACTTAACAGATGATGGTTCGAAATCTCCTGATAGGTCAACTACGTCATAGCAGTTGAACTCAGAATTGCAGAGGAAGCAGTAGGTTTGAAGACGGGGAGGACGAAGAAGAATCCCAGCAACGTATAATGCAGCCGACGACTATTCGATCACTGCTTCATTGAACACGAAAAGATAATATTTAAGTAAAAGTTTCACTATTTGCTTTTTGTCTGGTGCAGAAAGTCCGCGAACGGTCGCGATCGAAAATGTCGTAATTCAACCCAAAGCAAAATCAATGGGAGCTGGGAATGCTGTTTGAGTGGCACAAGGGCAGTGGTTTCTACGACTGGACAAAGTTCAGGGAACTTTGTTCGGCCACCTGCGATGGTTGTTCAAATTGTGAATGGATTCATATACAAAGTTAATAACCTAGCAAGGTACTATGTCGGAATCTGTGGTCACCCAACCAGACTGTTTTTTGTCATTTCTTCCGACGCACGTCGATCTAGAATGGCAACCGATTTTTTTGACTGTGTTGGAGCTGTGATCCACTCGAAATATGATAGGCCCGCATCGCGAATCATAGTTCGAAACGTCTGACGCGAACGTATTTAAATTGACCTGCTACGTGACAAGTAGCTAGTAAGTACAGCGATACAAAACTTCCGTGAACTGTTCTTTCCCGATCGAAACCCGTACGGTTATTTTGAGTTGATTAAACATGCGATCCTTGTAGAATCCCAGAAGGATTCTAATGCGCCTGTAGCAGGAGGTTGAACCTCGAGTGAGTGATGTGCTGAAAGAAGTTACCATCGAAGAAGTGGACAGCCCGTTTAAATTCCCCGTCTTGGTGGTGAATAAGCCTCATGGAAAGTTTCTGTTTTGTTGATTTCAGAAGACCTAACGAAACTACAGTCTGTAATGTTGTGACCGTCCTAACGATGTCGGAAATATGAGGTAAGCTGGAGAAGTCCAGCATATTCCCAGTATTGGGTGTGCGATCAAAGATTGCCAAGTGTCAGCCAATCGCGACCTAGAAGCTTTCCTTATTGGGTATAAACCGAATCTGTTCCGACGTGTCTTTGGGTTGTCAGATTCCTCATCCACATTCAGGCGAACAATGTCCAAAGTTCTGCAGAGACGACACTGCCATCCGAAGCACTAGTGAGATAGGGCGTACGATGCGCCAGTCGGCTGTAATACAGAAGACTGAACAAATCGGCTTTTAGATCAATGGTTCAAAATCACAACCAAGCCGTGTTTCAACCACCGGCCTACAACCTGGTCATGATAAAAACAGCCCCAGTGCCAACATCAATCAAGATGTCTAAACAATTTCTCGATCGCGTTCGTCCTTATAGCTGCTTTAAAAAATCGTCAACGATATCGCGAGTTCCCCCTACGATCTACTGAACAATAATTGTCGGTTTCAGTTATCAGAAAGAGCCAATTAAGCATTTGCAAAAATCCAAAGACTGACGAATGAAAAACAACTGATTCTGAAGTCGCAAGTAGCTTGGCTGAGCTTCATTGTCACAATAGATACAATCGACGTAAGGCTCACAGCGTACGAAATCATGATGACAATGTTGCTGAATATGTCAGTTGGGTTTTAGTGCTAGCCGAATGTAACTATTCAATGACAATAAAAGCATGCTTGACGATAGTGTGAGCCCCGCAACAATGAAGGTCATGTTTGCCGGACAAATGTTTCCATGAACCTTTGAAAAGGGTCAAATCAGTGAGGGGCTCCCTAGGAAGGCGTGATCCTTGTGGCTGCATGACCACAAGTTGTAAATTAACTATTCACCTGGAATAGTTTTACGTTCATTACCCATTTCTCAAACGCAACATATGGATGAATTCCACAAGGGCGTCGTCGGGGCTATCAGTGATGAACTGGAATGCGGATCGAGAGAGCATTCAAATAACGCAAAAGAAGTATATAACAATCTAAGAAGTAATTAAGCATCGGTGATGAAAGAACTGCCTCCGATGAGCAACGATGATATGGAAACGACGGCATTCAGGGGACATTGATCAGACTTGTCGTTGAACTGTGAAGCACTTTTACTGCAATTGCTGTGGGACGAAATAATCGTGCCGGCAGTACCAATCAACTTGACGGAGAGGTTTTTGAATGAATGCCCGAAGCTTAGGCATACTGGGTATCATCGAACCTACAAATGGTTGTCGCAACGGGACTTACTGTTGTAAACCCTCGAAAGGATACGTTGGTTCGTTCTCGAGATAGGGGTGCGCTTGACAGAAATCGAACTCTCCTTCTGATAATAATTAACACGGAAATCTCGGATCCCGAAAAATTACCGCAACTGTCCCGTGATCTGCTCCCAAGACAAGCCAAAAGACGCGTGCAAAAAACAAGCTTTGTTCCGCCCCAAAACGTGTCCCAAGGCGAAAAAGTACAAAGTATTTATAGGGGATGTAGTGACCAAAAAAACACTCCCGAAACATCAAATAGAACAGTTACCGAAAAAAATAGTTAGGGTCACTAATGAGCATAGCGGAATAAAAGTCGGACGGGTAAAAAAACTAACCAAGTCACCTCTCGACCACCCTGAACAGTTCCGCTAAGTAGGATTGAGTCCATCGTTTTTTCTCTCGAGGACGGAGGCGGTTTTGGACGGGAAAAAAATGGACGCTCTAACATTTGGTATCAAAAATGAGAGACAACGCCAGTTACTTACTGGTGTGTCATTAATGTCAGTTCCTGACAGGTGGTAGGCGTCCGAAACTACTCCCCACCCGGTTAATCCCAGACAATAAAATCTGGGCCCTGCGGTCAGTGGACGTGATTGGCCGTCAGTCACGGCAACCAGTGTATCGTCCTTATGATGGAAGAACCCATAAGATGGACCAAACCAGCCACCGGGCCCAATTAACTTGTGATTGTTGCATACACAGTCGTTGCAGACCCTAGAATTCTACGAAACATATCGACGGATAAAGGTCTTTGTTCCGAAACTGTTTGGAAGGCTTAGAGATCGAGGAAATTTGCATAACACCATGTGACCAGTAACCAAACGGACTGATCAAGAGGACCGATCGCGTAACCAAACAGTTGCTGGCGATTAAATGAGCGGACTGAGAAGAGATCACCGCTGATTTTACTATCCCGTAAATCTTCACTGCAAATAACAACGAAGATATTACCGTGCAAGGCAACATATAAGTAAACTTCACGTCTACCAGTTGATCAACAAGTTGGCCAGAAGGTGTAACACTTTTTTGCAACTGGATCTCTTCCAAATTATCAAATCTATCAAACTACTTAGCCGCAATACAACTTCAGTGCTCATCGGTGGCCTTAGTGTATTCCAGCCTGAACTACTGAGAAATGCTGCTCGGGCAGTCTATTTCCTGGATCATTTGGCGGATTCCATAAGAAACAATGGGCTGGATGGGTAATTAGGTCCAAATGTTGAATCTCTGATCTTCTGACATGGCTCTGCAGCTCACCTGGTTGAGCACTTACTGCGTCTGGACATGCCCGTTTTGTCTCTGGTTCGAATCCAACTGAAACTCAGACCGTTCGCAATTGGGTCTCCTAAATCATTCTTACAATTATGTCAAGGCTTGACTTTGATTAACTTTAAGTTACTCAGCTTCCCCCTCCAAAACTGTTTGATTAATACTTCCACTTAAGCTCAATCCCACCAGAGAATATTAAGTAATAGAAAAATCATCTATGGATAACCGAACAGACTCGCAAAACACTTAACTTTGTTGAAAGCATAAACCTACATGCTGGACGTGATGTAAACGGTTATAGACAAACGGGCAGTAAAATTACGATTAAAGATTATGTCAATTATTCACATGATTTGTTTGACGCCTACATCGCCCGTGGTAAGATTCTTGGTTTTGGAGAAATGCAGAAGGTATTTAAATATACATGAGCTGTAGTAATTTGAACTCGTGAGACTAATAGCAAGCGATAAACTAGCTTGAGCCCAACTGTAGCGAGAAGGCGTCCAATAAAGCACAATCTTTATTGTCCAACACGATCGTACATGCTACGCACGCGCTCGCGTTTATGAGTCAGCATTCCAGTCCACAACACCCCCGGTTTCCGCTCACACGTCGTGTGCACTTCTGCCCGGTTTACGTGTGTGATCGGCGCCTTCTACCGGGGGTTTTCCGCCTGCCACTCCTCGTCCGTTAGTCCGATCTTGTTGAGCGATGGCTCGTCCGGTCGCTCGTGTTGTCCGCAATCTATCCACTGTGGGCTTTGACTGTATTCCGCGGCCGTGTCGAGATATTCCTTTGAGTGTTGGAATAACCGCGCCCCCGATCAGGTCATCCATCCTATTTTGCCTGCCATGCCTCGCCCGTTGATCCGATCCAGTCGAGCGATGACTCATCCGGTCGCCCACGTTGTCCCCGATCTGCTCGCTGTGGGCTTTTGGACGGACCTCCCCGCGTTGAGGTATTCCGCCAAGTGTTGGAATACTCTCACCTCCCGCTTGATAATCCACCACACTTGTTGGACAGTTGTCGAAGCAATTGCAGTGAGGTAGTGAGGACGCTTCTATTTGGTTAGTCGTATTATCCCAACCGACGGACACATGACCATGATGTGCCGTCGATTGCGAACTGCTAGCTCCAACACTGCGATCACAACAGAAAGAACCTCAAAATTCTAGTGAGAGTACACATCAGTGGTACGAATATGTGTGAGAAGGCGATATCGGATCGTATGGTCTCCGGTATGGAACTTAGCGACTCTCACTTCCAAAGTTTTCCCTTCTCAAGACTACGCAGTTTAGCCTGACTGGACAAAGGGAGTAAAACTGTAAGGCCATGCGTCCTGAATTACGGTAGTTCTCCACAACCTCGTCAGTGGTTTTTGACCAAAGTTTTGCAGATGCAGACGTTAAACATCCTCTTAACTAACTCACGTTCTATCAAGAACGTAGTTTATCCGGTTGAGTGAACAATAATGGGCGGAGGAGGTACTCTGCAACCCCTTCCCAAACGGGAGACGAACCTTCCGTTTTCCTTCAACGCATTGTAGTCCAAATATGATGGCCATTTTGTAAACTGCGACTTAACCAGTGATAGTTCTTCTTCACTCTCACAGAATGGACTCAGCTATCTGGTCAACTTCACAACCACCATCCCTATCGTTAACATTCCCAAATAACCAGATGACCCATTTTCGATCACTAGAAGTCAACGTCATCACAAATTTTTCTGTTGACTGGGACCTGCTTTCTATCGTGTGCGAAACTATTCACGGGCTACCTTACCAATATAGGGATACCAATTTATCTCACAGTCATATCTGGCCGCTTCATGTGACAATCGTATATAAGTAAGGCTGGCTTTTATATTTCACGCCTTCGAGACATACCTTAACTTACCTTATTTATCGCACAATCAATGCACGCCTTCTCCCCTGCATTGATTGTGCAATCCTTCTAGAAGTTCGTCTGCACTATCTGATAAGGACAGTTTTCGTAGGATTTCTAGAAATATATTGTCAAAACTGAGGTTTTCCGTAAACATTAAACAGGTTCTGGCCGATCGCTTGGTCTACCGAGGCGGATAATTCAAGCATGCCAAAGAAATACGAATATGAACCATAATGACCAAAATTCGGCCAAGACGGAGAAAACGTTGCATCTGAACCAAGGAAAAACGGCTGGGTCTCGATATTTGTAGACAAATCATGGTATTGATCAGGACAACAGGAATTAGTTCAGTAAAACGACAATACACCAGTCAGTATTAAGTTGGGAAAAAGACGTCAAAAATTATTTTTAGCAACAGTGACTCGAAAAAGTAACGTCAATTTTTTTTCCGAGAATATATCGCAGGACAGAGAGAAAAGAATCCTTTCCAACTATTTTGATATTTTAAGATAATTCGTAACATTTTGTATTTAATTATGTGCGTGTAACAAAGTTGAGAACAGTTTGACTCTACACATCCTCTTTTCTGATAAGTCCATAGATTTTTACAGCAGGAAAGAGATCTTTACTTATGCGTTCCAGTCTCTGCGCTGATCGGGAAAAAATGTGTTTAGACGGTTTGCAAGTGTAAATAAAAAGTGAATAGAAAAAAATAAAATGAGAACCCAACGAAACTGTTGAAGCGTGGTCGTATCGACAAGTAACACTGAAAAACAACATGCCGCCAGACACGCGCATTTAATGACCTGTTGACTTGAGCTAGAATGGTGGTTAGGAAACTTGTAATGCGGGTTGTCTGTCACGATTGAATAAGATTTTACAACTCCTAGCCCATTCAACCGTTACCACAAAGGTGGCTATTGCGTCTCAGTATGAACAGACAGTGTGAAGGTTCCGTCCGAAGACACATTTTTCATTTAGTTTGAGACCATGCTGTTATTCAGTGGGAGAAGATATGCCAATGGATGACCCGAGGTGTGGAGTATTTGCTAAGTAATAATTAGGTCTCCTTTGAAGTGTCTGTAATTCATTTACTGTAATCCATTCATTCTGCCCTCTTCCGGACAGGGGTTTATCCTGAGCCTCATAACTCTTCTAGTGATCCGTCTCCAAACACTCCCAATAAGTTCCAAGTATTTTTGAGATAAGGGCGACAGGTCTGTATGTGTGGGTAGATTATCATCATCATGATAGACCGCAATACATCAGTGGTTCACACTGACGTTTAACTGCCACATAATCACGAAGAAAAAAGCAGACCCTGTATAGGAAGAGAAGAGAAAAGAGGGGAAACGGACTTAAACTGCTAAAATAGCTACTCTATATTCAACATATAACACAAGAGGTGCACACCTTGCAAACAACCAAGCTGTAGGTGAAAGTAAGCGTCATCAGCAAGACAGCTTCCTTACGGCTTTCACTGCCCCGCATCATTAAGTGCACTCACTTCACAGACAACTCGGACAAAACAACATTCACGCCACTGAGCTCGATTAGCCGCCATCTCAACTAACGTCTCACCAGCCACCGACTCTGTGAGTCGAGAGGTCCACAGCCCTACAGTGGTCAACCCCATCCTGAACGATTTCATTTGTCTACGCCAGGTCATCATCTGTCCACCTCGCACCTTGCGCCAGTCGGCCGCAGCGTCGGCAAACAGTGCTCGATGTGGCAGACGACTAATTGGCATCCTTAGTACATGACCTAACCATCTATGTCTGCGATTTGGGGTAACTCAGATAAATTGCCTTTGTTTGTTCGAAAGTCGCACGTGCTCTGTAGTTACGCACTGTCGTATATTGGTTACCCAGATTGACGGTCGCTTCCGCATTCGTAATGGCAAATCCACTAAAGCTCTAAGTTGCAAAGTTTCAACTTCACTCCCTGGGTATGATGCGATTTTGCTGTAGAAAAAGTCAAGCTTAATCTTCAATCGCGTGTATAGCAAAACCGATCCTCTCTGATGGCAACGGTAGTGCAGTCGCGCCATACGACATATTCGAAAAACAAAAGTCTAGTTTGTTCTAGTTGGTACCTTGTTCCAGGCTGTCTTTCAATGCAATCAAATGTTTGGTTCTATTCCGTAGGCGTGTCAACTTTCTGCTAGGTCGAGGGCACTTCATTAGAACATGGTTGTTAACGCCATCCATGGACTGCCAATGATTATCTAAGCCAAGTGTGGTGGTCGAGCCAACTCATTCAATCTTGTTGAGCTGTCTTCACGCCTGTAAAAGTAAACTAATAATAGATTTTGAGAATGTTGTCTAGTTCCAGCTTCCATTATGTCTCCAATACTCCGGCAGAGAGAGACGATGCAGTGAAAACTAAACAATCAGTGAAGTCTAGCTCCAGATGGGTAGAAGGTCGAACCATCCTTGTTTGAGTACAAGCTGAAGAATGTATTCTGAGTTAAGCGTTGTGTAACGCCGTGCTGGCATCATTGCATACTGAAGGCAACCTGTAAAGCGCACTAATCAAACAAATGAAGTTCTGAGTAATGTTGATTACTTACCAGGCAGATTCCAGAAGACCAAGTAGCACTCAGTCACGAGTACTAGAGATCTTTAGGTCCGGGTCCAAAGAGCTTCAGCACATCCTTTATAGATTTCCCTACCAGTGCGAAGCACCATCATACTCGGAATGGACAGTTCGCCATCCTGCACCTCTTCCTCACACCAGATCTACGTGACGCTTACAGTAAATTGGTTTCGTCGGAAAGAAGTTTCGAAGCTTGTCTAGTTTAGTAAACAGCGAATCTGTGAAAACAATACCATAAGACAGTTTGGATGCCTACAGTAAGCACAGAAGATGAATCTACTTGAAGGTGTTTATCTAGTGAGAAAGGCTGAGTCATTCTATCGTAGTGTGCTTTGAGACCACTAACCCATATTGGAATTGCGGCGAGCTGGACTTCTTAAGTCTTGCACTGGACTCTATATCTGAGTGAAGGTTATTCGGGGCAATCTCGGGGACGACTGCATTGAGTTTTGTGATAGCGTACAGCTGTATTCATTCAGGTTCGACATTTATTGGTCTGTCTCGATTGATTTCTACTTTCTCCATATACCGAAATCAAAAACTCTCAGTTGTACATTATCTCCGTCACTCTCTTTCTCGCTAGTTTGTCGCTTGGCAGAGACCCGCTTCGGAACAAAATTCAGATTTTTTCCTCGAGAGTGTACAGTTTTATCATTATGAATGTAAATTAATGTTGACTAACCACATGTCGAGCGTAGAAAGTTTTTTTTCTCCAGGGATTTATCCTTAACAACAATTTTGTTATTGTTCATACACATTAAATCTGAAAGCGAACTAGCCATTATCAAATGTATAGAATCAGTCATGGCAACTGTCATAAGCAACACAAAAGTGGTCTATACCTTTTAATATCAAGCTGAGATAAGCAAACCACGGACCAAGCTATTTATACCGAGGTATTGCCTAGAATCAAGCACTCACCAATTCGAAGCACAGAGCCAACTTCTCATTCTTAGCAATCTTACCTCATCCACTGAGTTGACAAAACAACCTATGACTAGTTAAACCATGCTTTCAAAAGGTAAACAAAAAAAAGAAACAATAATCAATAGTGGAACAAATGCAAAATGACTGAAAAGAGAAGTAGGAAGTTGACGACGGACTTCAGCGAACCATCCGAACAGTCATGTCTCACACAGATTAATAACATAAAGGCAGGAAGCAATTAGCGTGTTTTTCAGATTAAGTGGTCTAAAGCAAACGGCGCAGTTCGGTTATACTGTTGACTAGTCACGAGACTTTGTGTCCACGTGAGTGGAAGAAGACATCAAATTTGGTCGTACAGCGGCAGCAACAGCCGATTCTGTCATTTTGGCCACATTATGATACGCACTGCGGATGAGCGAATAAGGAAAACATGCCTCTTGCAGACTGTGTGACAGACAGGGAGAATGCCGAACTAGATTGTCGAACAGTATGTAGATTGAATCACGATGTTTGGCCGGTTGGGTATTAGTCGAACTGAGGCCAGAGGTCGATGATTGCGGTGTGCTTCCACATACATCGGAAGAGATGACAGACGACGAAGTCTCCAGCCCCAACCGAAGTAGGTTGGACGATGCTAACGCAAGGAATTCTTTTGAACGAGCTTCCAAATCACCAGGACGCAGCAGGGAGAACATCGCGACCTAACAAGACGGCAGAAGAAAAAGGCATGATATGCTGACGGATATATTGCAGATGGTGGCAGTAACATACACACATCAGAATAGCTGAAAAATGTAAGCAACAGTGCCAACTCACAAAAACCGAGAACAGCAAGTATTAACATGTACTCAGTTATTTTAACCCACTGTTTAATTTTTGAAGGACATTCCACCAAGTGTTAATTACAAGACTTCAAACGCTTACAGCTAGTATTCCAGGCATTTTCAAGAATCAAAACAGGGTCCGCCTCTGGGAATTACCAATCGAAACGCCCACCTAGACAGCCGATAGGAAGGATTATATCAGGCCGCCAGAACAGCAGTGCAACCAAACTACGTACCATAGTAATCTATCCGATGCATAGCCTGACCGAAGTAAATGAAAGCAGAGAGTAACGTACTGAACGTAGGTGTGTTTGCATAGTCGAAAGAAATCGTACGCTAAAACAAAAGTATCTTGGTGCAGGTCAACAGTCCAAAATACCTTGGACAATATGCAACATACGGTAGTGATTGTTGTCGCTGGCTGTTCACGAGTAACTCTGGCCAATGAGCACCGAGCGATGTATCGAATGAATGTAAAACGAGTGCGCATCGATTTGTGCATTGGCAGTACGTCTTGTAATTGAACAGCTGAGCCGAAATTGGATTAGTTTGGGCTTCACATACACGTGTCATAGACATTTCTACGTCCGCCTGACTTCCCAACTAGTTAATCTCGCTGTGGTTACGGTGGTGTGTTGTGCCCGTTCGCCTACTCGACTCGGTTAGCAATCCTACTTTTAAGTGTGGGCTACGATAGGAATAAGAAATTCAAATATTCGGAAACGTGACATGCCCAAGTGAGGAATGTTGATTAGGGTAAGCCATTTGGATTGGACTCCGGATGTTGTCGAGCCCATACTTCTGAGGTGTACTGTAGTTTTTCCGCAAACAACATGCTGATCACGCTGAATCCGTTAAATGATACCGCTGGTCTGTATGGCACGCAGGTCGCATCTTCACAAAGAAGTGTCGTTACAATACTGGATTAGGTTTCATACGAACTTTCGTGTTGTAAGCAGACTGCTCGCTGTCACTGACAGGGATGTGTCATCTCATCAGCTTGTATTGCTGACCAGAGTTTATCGAGACAATGAAAGTACGTAGTGCATTTTCTCATCTTCGACACTTGTGGCATCACGAAAACGTTTGACTGTCGAGTAAGGAGAGAGTACGATGCGTATGTGCGTTCGACCTTCCCTACGGACAGGAGACAGGGCCATTTAATGCGCATCACTGATTTCTACGCCAGTTGACCTGCGTCAAGTGAGTCGATGGTATACGCAATGCGAGTCTGCTGACGCCTGTTTGGGAAGTTTTCGAATTCATGATGGATAATGGGGGTAACGAAAATGCATAATCTACGCTGACTAGGTCGTGTTCCGTACACTTGCGAAATACGCACCTCACTGTGCATGGTTCAATGCAGTTGCTAATGGCTAGAAGAAACCGCAAGGCAGGTAGTTGATGTGGTCACGAGCTACGGATAATCTGGTCGTTATGTCCTTTATGATTCTCCACTATTTTTATAGAAAGTAATTTTGTCATCTGCAACACTCATTTCTTAAGTAATCGATTGTATGGTGAACTACTGCGAGGAGCAACGATAGTCTGAGATAACGTACCCACGGATGAAGCCTTCATCGTTGAATTTGGTGTGTGTGTTGTGTGTGTGGTTTGTGTGTATGTATGTCCTGACCTTTTCTGCTACCTTGGCGTGGTGGTCAGGCTTGTGTGTTGTTTTGATCCGGTGGGCTGTGCTGACTTCGACTTTGGTCGATGTAGGTTCAACCATGTCAGATTGGCCACAGGGGAGCAACCAGACAAAAGCAGATGCGTATGTTGTGTATGGTGCCGCTGTGCTGTGCTTTGGAACGGTTTGATGTTGTTTTTGTTTCTTTTTTGCGTGATCCGATTCGGCGTGTGTGTGTATGTGTGTCGGTTCTGTCTTTGCAGTACTATCTGTGTGTGCTCGGATTCTCTGAGTTGACTGGTCGAGCTGTTCGGTGATTATGCTGATTGTGCGTGTGCGTCACCTGCTGCCTTGCGGTACAGGCTTTTGAGCCAAAGGCTTTGGTTGAGGGCCCTAATCGCTCTCCTGCCTAGGTCTGGGCGACCTGGCAGTATTCTAAGCCCACAAAAACATGACTTTACAAACCAAACGAAATACCATACTGCATCGGCCGTCACGCAGGATAAACCGGGTCGCCCTATCTGCTGCACATGGCAGGGTGGATAGGCGAAAATATGCTACTGCCAAACACTCACCCTCATACTGTTCCCCAAACAATAATCCTCGAGCAGATAACTCACTCATCAGTTTTCAGTAACCGAAACAACCTGAACAGACGGGGGACGCAAGACGCTCTGTTGGAGACATGGAATGTGCGCACGCTGCTGGATCGATGCGGTGCGACAGGGCGGCCAGAGCGGCGCACTGCACTGATCGCGATGGAGCTGCGTCGCTATGGAATCGACGTGGCAGCCTTGAGCGAGACAAGGCTTGCGGACCAAGGTAAGTTGCGGGAAGCAGGTGCTGGGTACACCTTCTACTGGATAGGTTACCCGGCAGACGGTGCTCGGGAGCATGGTGTCTGTTTCGCAGTCGCTGATCACATCAATGCTTTGATGATAGGCGAACCGCACGGCATCAGCCCCGAATGTTGTCTATGCGCCTGCGACTCGGTCGAGGTAAGTGTGCTACATTTCTCAGTGTTTATGGTCCAACTATGTGTCACACTGATGATACAAAGGACCAGTTCTATGATCAGCTGTCCGTCACAATCCGGTCGACACCAGTGAGTGACCGACTGTTTGTTCTGGGTGACTTGAACGCTCGAGTCGGGCGCGACTCAGTAGCTTGGCCGGGAGTCCTCGGACCCTACGGCGTTGGTTCAGTCAATGAGAACGGTGATCGTCTGCTCCACCTGTGTGCTACTCACGAGCTGGCTATCACGAACACCCGATTCCAGCTGGATGCGAGCGACATCACGACGTGGACCCATCCACGAAGTGGTCATCACCATTTGCTTGACTACGTGATTGTGCGGCAGCGCGACATTAGTGAAGTGCGTATCACGCGAGTGATGCGCGGTGCTGAATGTAGCACAGATCATAGATGGTACAGGGACAAATTATTTATCATGTAACGCAATTCTGTTTATTGTAGTTTCGGACAACGCAGAAGTCGATGGGTCAACGATGGAGACGTGTAGGTAAAGGTACTGTATTTACCAGCATGCATGTTGCCCGGTCTCTCACGACGCGCTCTTATCCCTACCCTCTGAGGTATGTGGCAGATTATCAGGAACGGATCAACGACGGCAGCACGAACGTCAGTCTCAATTGCCAGAACGTCGGACTGTTCGACGACAAACACGTGTTATCGCCTGATTGGTACGATAGAGGCCGCATTGCTGCCTCCACAGTGGACCCGGCCAGTGAAGCAAAGAAGGCCACGTTCCGGAGTATCCGCCGTCAACTGGCCGAGCGTGTCCGCGGAATCAAAGACAACTGGTGGATGAAGCAGGGTGAGCGAATGCAGGGCTTCGCAGATCGTCGACAACATAAGGAGTTCTACGATTCGCTCAAAGCGATCTTCGGTCCGTCGATCCAGTCCACTAAAGCACTGGTAGACATGGACACCGGCTGTTCGTGCACCCAGCCAGAGGACATCATGAAGGTCTGGCGCAAACACTTTGGTAGACTACTGAACCGTCCTGCTACCATCGATTGGGTGACCGTGAACAGCCTGTCGCAACAGGCCATCAAGCCTTCACTTGCTCTCGCCCCGGATTTACTAGAATTGCAGAGAGCGATTGGTCAACTGCGCAACGGAAAGGCTGCAGGCGAAGATGGACTGCCGGCTGAGGTCCTTAAGAATGGTGGACCGGCGCTGGAACGTGCACTGCTCCAGCTGGTTCACTCCATCTGGGAGCACGAAGTGATGCCGCAAGAATTTAAGGATGCCTTGATCGTACCCTTGTTCAAAGGTAAGGGTAGCAAGCAATGCCCTGACAGCTATCGGGGCATAAGTCTGCTGAGCTGCGCAGGCAAGGTGCTCGCCAGAATTCTCCTAAACAGGCTGAATACGGAAGTTCTGGAGACCAATGTCCCTGAGGAGCAATGCGGATTCCGGGCGAGTCGGAGTACGATCGACCTGGTGTTCGCTGCTCGACAAATTCAGGAGAAATGGCGCAACGCAACACCCCTATATGCCTCTTCGTAGATTCACCAAGGCTTGATTCCGTAGGCACTGTGGACGTGTTGGTAAGTTTGGATGTCCAGTAAGTTTGTCATTTGATGAGTTGCATGTGGGTATGAGGGCGAAGGTACAGTCGTGTGGATCGACTTGTGATGATTTTGACATTGTCACTGGCGTGAAGCAGGGTTGTGTGCTAGCCCCAGCTCTATTTAGTTTATATTTGACTGCCATGATAACAGTTGCTTTTCAGAACTCTGGGGAGGATGGCGTTGAGGTAGAGTACCGGACGGATGGGCGCCTGCTGAATATCCGACGATTCGGCGCCCCAACCCGGTTACATACCTCAACGATGCGCATGCTTCTATTTGCAGATGACAGCGCGCTATTCGCACACAGCGAGGACGAACTACAGCGACTGACCACTGCTTTCGCGACCGCGGCATCCAAGTTTGGATTGGATATCAACACAGGTAAGACATTTTCTTTCAGCCTTCTCCGGGCGAAGGTGCTGTCTGTTCACCTTCACCCCAAATTCGCATCAATGGAGCCGTTGTCGACAGCTGCGCTGATTTTTGCTACTTGGGTAGCAATTTGTCCACCGATCTGTCCGTGGACCGCGAGTTGAGAGCTCGTGTGGCAAAGGCTAGTGTTGCGTTCGGACGTCTTGAAAGACGTGTTTGGAAAAACCACAGCCTGAAGCCGAGCACTAAGCTCTTTGTCTACCGCTCAATGGTGCTGTCTATACTGCTGTACGGCAGTGAAACATGGACGTTGTATCAGCGGAACGTGCGCTATCTTAGCCGCTTTCATTTGCAATGTCTAAGACGCATCTTGGGTATTCGGTCGGACATGATTCCGAACACTGAGGTATTGCGGCGAGCGGACATGAACGGGATGGAAGCCATGTTGATGCTGAATCAGCTTCGTTGGCTGGGTCACGTCCGTCGGATGGGCGATGACCGTATTCCGAAGCAGCTTCTGTATGGACAACTGAGATCAGGTAAGCGAAATCCTGGTGGTCAAAAGCGGAGATACCAGGATGTGCAGGTGAGTCTTTCACGTTGTAAAATTGATTTCAGATGTTGGGAAGACTTAGCGTTGAACCGGACGGTCTGGAGGAATACGATTCGGACGAACGTCCGCGAGTTCAACGAGAGTTATTACGCGGCCGAGAACGGAAGCGCGCGGTACGCAAAGGAACCATCGGTGCCATAGGTCGTGGTGACATGACTATATGGCGTTGCGATGTGTGCGGCCGTGAATGCGCTGGCCGCCTCGGATTAGTAGGTCACCAGCGTACTCATAGTGCACCGTCGGCGAAGAGACGACGAGTACGATAGGCTGAGGTAGGTCATGACAGTATATCTGTCAGCATCTCTGTTACTGATTGCATCGACCAAGAATATGGTCGTTTGGCTACTAATCCGCTTCTCCTTTCAGAAACCTGGGTGTCTGCGTCTTCTACCCATTGTTATCTTCAGCTCTTTGTTGGTGTATTGTATGATGAATGGTTTGCCTGTTCTTTTCGTAGTCCAATCTGAATCTTGTTTCTTATCTTCATCCGCTCTAGAATGCACTAACATGCACTAACATTCACTCGTATACTGAAATGCTTCTTGTATTACATTTTACATATCTTTCTTCTCAGTTTAGATCTTGTCATTGTAGTCTCTCTCTGTTTATTTTCCGAGAGATAAGGGTTTCCTTTCCTGCTAGCCATTCAATTGGCTAACCAGCATTGGCCGGCTGGACACAAAGGCCTCACTCACACACCTACTGGTCTTATTCCTTCGGGTTTACACCGGATACGTGGTGTGTGAGTGGAACCGCAAGTGGTGCAGCGCAAGCCACTTGGGGTGATGGTTTGAAGCGCAGGCGTCCTCTGGCTTCGGTCACTGTGACAGGCTAATCCGTTTCGGATGCCGCCAACCGTATACATGCTGCATACTAACATAAATTACAGCATAGACTGTAGTGTGCCCAATTACAAAACCTCAGTATCACCCCACAAACGAAGTAGGTCGCCTTGATTGTGTTTGACCATCTCAAACTGTGTCTGATCTCAACAATTCGTCGATCACTTCTGCTAACTTACCATACGATGCGGATTTTACTGGCATCAGTGACTCGAACTACCTGTTGGTTCTAATGAACCCAAACTACTTTCAGACGACTTACGTACGTTTTGACTAAGTAGATTGATATACAGTTAACTTTGTTACAAACGATTCTACGATAACAGTACTAACAGAGTTTGATTCAGCATCTCTTGTGACAATTGTTCCATATGATTTCTGTATAGAACACCTAACTTGTTAGCCAGTCAAACAGTCTCTTACGCTTTCGGTAGTTACTCTAACCACCGTACGCGGATTTTTGAGAGGCAGTGCAAAAAATGGACGCTGCATCGCACGAAATGTGTATAGAAAGTAGGCCACTTTTCGGTCGCACTGCATTGTCCATCTCAAGGTTGCCCCGTTTGTTACCCAGAAGTCAAATGACTCAGTCAATATGGGAAACCTGAATTTGTCGATCCAGTGGCTGTCCATCGATAAACCTAGAAGAATTAGCAAAGTACAACACCGCATATTGTTGTAGCCTAACACCATGCAGCTTACTGGCTGATGACCATTTCAAATAAAGTACAACGCATTGGTTAGGAGTACACTAAAGAAAACAAACGAAGGACTGCTCCAAGTAAAAATCGCCCCGATACCATAACGAGGTGAACGCTAGAAGCGTAGACGGAAGCTGACTTTATTTTGAAACAAGGTATAGAATAGTTGACGACGTCACAATCTGATTGAGGATTCATCCTATACGAGTTTTTCACATTCTGCAGTGCACTCTCCGTGAGATATCAGCGTAAGATGAGAGGAGGAAGTAAGTTGCACTTCAAAGTCTGATCGTTCCGGTATCAAGCGAACAGTTACGCATTGAGGAACATCACTGATGGACAGAATCTAGCTTATCTGTAAGATATGTTGGCAAGAAGTGTTTTGATGCCAACATCCGAATAAACGCAAGGTGAATGTTAGCGCCAACACCAGAAGCTGAGGACCAGTTGACTGCACTTACAAGAACTGAATCGGTTAGTACTCCGGGCACACACCAATTAGCAAATAGCTCGAAAGTGAATGCTAGAAGATTTGATTAACAGCTTGAGAGGGATAGAACGTGATGCGCCGCTTAAGCAGGTTTCATCCAGCGAGTTGTGTAACACATACATGAACAATTAACTTTGGTCAGAAAGAACAAGCGATACAAGATAAAATCACGTTTTCAATTGTGGGGAGGAAGGTGTTGTGGATCGCTAGTTACACTAAGCATTCTTGCCTGTGAGTATCGATTAAAGCATGAGCGATAATATAAAATGATCTGAACTGGAACCAGTTTGCGTTTCACATGTCCTTATGCGTGCTACATTTTTGCGTTTTGCATGTCTGACTTTTCCTAACACAACAGTGACGAATATGACGAATATGACACAGCTTCGTAGGTAGCAAATAATGCATGAAGAAAGAATACTTTCAAGTTGCCAGTCATATAATAATCTATGTTGCAATCAGTATGCATAGAACGCCAAGGTGATAAACAGACCGCAGAACAACATGTGAATGTAGCCTAAAAAGACCCACCATCAAAGCGTTGACTGAGTAGGCGATACAGTGACAATTGTTCTCGTTCGCCTCCAAATCCAAATGGTATAGACTATTCTCCTGTCTAGCCAGACGAGGAAGTGCATTTGCCACGAACACAATGAATAAACAAGCAATGTGATAATCCAAATCCGGATAGACCCCAGCAGCGTGGATGCCGCCAACCTGGGCTGCACTGGCCTGGCTGGCTGCGGCCAGCATGGCTTGGCGACGACTATTGAGGATTGCGCACAAACTATAGTCTAAATCAGACAAGATGCCCATACTGGATGACAAATTGTTGAGCACGAGCTGGGAGTTGAAACGGGCATAAATCATTTCCATTTCATCTCTGCCTCCGCTGTTGGGTGAGGCGACTGCAGTCAAACCTGGGGTCGGTGGCAAAAGTTGACCGCCAGACTGTTGGATCAAATAGTTGCGTAGATTGTGTACCGAAGACAACAAAAAAGGTGTATGTCGCTGAAATTCGAGGAAAAAAGAACGGTGAAGTGCGGAAAACAAGTCAATCGCATAAAAACGATTTAAAAAAATGAACAAACGGAAAGATGTCAGCCAATGAAAGTAATTCAACAAAAACCGTCAACATGGGCTGGAACTATAACCAAAGGACTAACTTGATTGAAGTTTGTGGAAGTACACCTTAAAATAATACGGGTTTCAAAAATGTGGACTAGAATAGCAGAATGCAAACTCTGCACAGTACAACAGAAGACAGATCACAAAACGTAAATGAGATGTTCCTATAAGAGAAAACGTTAACTCAGTCAAACTGTCCACAAACAAAGCGATAAGGATAAGAGAAACGATAAAGACTATCAAGCTCGATATCTCGATTGCTCTGAATGTCTCTACCAGAGTTGGAATGGCCTAACAGACATTGTGAGCGGTATATGCTGCTTTGAAATACAAAATAATGGGTCAATACTAACAGTACAAATGAAAATTCATACGGCACACTCAAAACGTAATTCCCACAGTCAAATAAAACCAGGAGTCGTTGACTGTCTCCTACACCATGAAAGTTAGAAATGAAGGTCTAGAATGACCGCATTTGAAATCTAACCCAACAAACTTATCTCCTATTGTGTGATGCAAACGGGGCCACTTATATGCGGCACATGGAGTAACATGCAGAATGACAACAGCCCAGATGTCAAAACCGAGACACCGAAAGCATGATCAATCGTTTGAATCGGGATCGATGGCATTAGATTTGATAGTCGTAGTGAATGGAAATTTCCCCCTAAAAACAATGAGGGGTACATGAGTACAACAAACAACAATGGGAGCCAAATATGAAAATTGAAAGCCAATCACACCTTCTCCTTTCGGCTTATATTAACTTGAGAAGATTCAATACATGGACTCCAGTAAGAGCTCACCATAATGTCTATCCCCGCTCGGACAGAGTTCACCATCGGGTGAGCACGTTGCCTACCTCCAATACGGCGGTGACCCCACTTTAAATCTGGCCAGTCACATTTGCGTGAAGTTTTTCCAGTCGCGACTGCCTAAGATTTTCGCACACCCACGTGTTTCATCGACGGACTATTCTGTAGAAAACAGAGTTGTTATGCTTAGAGGAAGTTACCAGTCAACCAGCGAAGCTGTTAGTGCCATATGCTTATTATGTCCTAGCTAGGTATCCATAACCAGGCCAAAACAAGCATAACGAACAGTACACTAGATAGTACAGTAGAACAGCAGTAGTCCCAATCCGATATACATTGGGGGAACAGTACCCTGTTCTATGCACCTACCACCTAATGTTCATATTTAACTTAACCGATTTCAGATGTGACGCGCAAAGTATTCCAAAGTTGTGCACTGTCAGATCAACGTTGAGTACAAAACATCTAAAACGTTTCCTCTACCCCGCAACTGTCGAGAGGCTAACCTCTAAGCACAATCACTAATCAGTAGCGTGCAAATTTGAAGCAAGTGGTAGACCTGACTGGAGATTTTGTTATAAGAGAAACACCACCCAAAAGAGTAACAGATTGGAGATTCACTCTTGTTGGAGCTCGCCACTACTATATAAACTTGTTCGGACTGGATGTTGTATTCCAACCTTTGTGCGGGGATCATTTCGCTGTTGAGCTCACGTTATGAATAATCAAATCAGCACATCAAAAAGTTCGCCTGAGAGTAATACACATCAATAAGCCCAGCAGCGCCTAACATATTTAACGAAGGCTGCAATTTTAACTGCTGTAACACGGTATTCTATTTTCAGAAATATCTAGTGGAGACAGGAAGACAACCACCGTGTCTCTTCCGGGAAAATCAAGCGTAGCGAATATAGATCAGTTACTCACATTGTTGTGAGTAACTGATAATTTGATCATGCAATGTCAGCTAAACGGTAGCAAGCCTCAAGCATGATAGCCAGAGTTTAACTCTCGGTCTCAGTCGGGAAACTCCCCACTGATTAATAGCAATAGTGGAGAAGTTTCAATTCCGTGTTTGCTTTGGGAAAGAACTAAGTTACTAAAGGATCGTGAACAACTTAGTGTTGTCTAACTCGTTCATACTAGTTTATTGTGGATTGCTAGCATATAAAAAATATCAAATAATGTTTAGGACTTTTCACGATGCTTACAGACCAAAAGACACTCGACGATCGATTTCGTTCTTGTTTGGACTTATGTAAAGGTAGCGTGAATGAAGATCGAAGTGTGAGTGTTGTTCAGCTTGTATCCATATAAAGTCAAAATTACTTATCAGTATTTTTAATGAAGTTCGTGACGGAGAAAAAATTCTATTGTAACAATAAAAATCCACATATACGGGGTTGAACAAGTACCTGGAGCACATCGTTCAACGCTTCGGAGCAAAGTTTTCGGAAACCTATAGCCACTCCAATTTCTTTGAGCAATGTGAGCAACGCATCACTGTTCTGGAGGCCGCTGCTCAATTGCCTCGTCTTCAGTGGATCGTCAAAGCACTCGCGCAAGTTCTCCAAAGCCGACCGGTTTTGTAACACTAGCTTTTTTAATTCATCCACCCGATTGCCCACATCCTGCATCAGCTGGTCACACAAATACTTGATACCCAGAGGACCTAATTGGAGGAACAGCGGGAGAAAAAGAAATGGTCAAAAAGCCAATTTACCAACGGTTTGGGTGACGCGAAGAAAGACAAGACACAAAGTAGCCTGCTGACAGATAAAGACTTGAGGGAACGAACGCCTTATTCTCTTTTATCCAGCGTAATCACCTCTGGCCATCAGGAAGTGATAGATTAACTGCATGAAGAACAACACACCGAAAACTGTACAGCCCAAATAGAGCAAATATCATTGAGGAAGATTTGTCTACCAAATTTGGACAACTGAAACAACACGGGAGCTGAGCTAGCTGAAAGCACAACAGCCAGTGGTGGTGGGTCTTCACGTCCGGTCTTAAAGTAGCACTTTGATGGTACAAGGCGCATTTCCAATAGACAAGATCGATCATTCTCCACTCCTCAACATTATTGGATTCCTCACGTGTACCCTCTAAATGACATGAATGAGACAGTTGAACAGAAAACAAGAGAGCGACAACGCTGTATTCGTGAATAACGAAGACAAATTTCCGCACGCTCCCAATCTGTTTGCAAAACCAGCATATACACACATCAATAGATTCGTGTGTTGAGAACTGACCACTTTTCGGAAAAACAAACAGGCCGGTGATACTGAACACGGTCGATTTTTATTGAATTTTCGAGGGTTATTTTATGAGTAATGCGAAACGGTGTGAATCCAGAGTAATCTTATTAGTTCGAAAGTTCCGACTTTCCATTGGTTGGCTTGGCTCCTTTGTCGTTTGTTTGCTTGTTCTAAGAAACCATGCACTTCAACATTCTGTTCTGACATTATATTCACAATATCAAATTTGATGTTCTGCCTGAGCGTCTTTCTGGTTGGCCACTTCGGTGACATACTGGATTGTTCGAGTGACTGACTTTGGTTAACTGCAACATTCTGCGAGTAGGTTGTTGGCCTCGAACCAAGATTTCACGGTGAGATTCCTCAGCAAAGCAGGCGTTGTGAACTACACAGGTAAGGACAGCTATTAGGTGTAAAAACAAAGAGTACCACGGCTTGTGGCTGTCTATAAGTGTCAATATGCTAGAACCAGTAGTAGGATAGTAATGTGAACAATACACCCATCACAACCGGGTGGGAATCCCACCTAGTTTTGGCGGACTGACCTTTCCTGCTTCTGGCTAGCCGGTGATTAACTTGGATGTAATAGAGGTAAGGTAGATGCATTTGTGGTTGTCATATTGACTTCGATTCTCCTTTATGGATAGGGTAACAAATAACGGTAAACACCAACCATAAGATACTTTTTCGTTCACAAGATGTCCTCCTGGCTATCACTAACTTTCTACTATTATCAGATTTTTTTTTTACCCCGCAGAGGATCCTGGAGCGTCGACTTTCAGAGACAGCCAACGCAGTAGCCTTTTAAGAGCGGAAATCGTCTTTGATCCTGTATGTCGTAGAGCTCTCTGGAGTTGTCCCTTTAGTTTAGAAATACTACAGAAATACGGGAATATGCAAAGATCTTTGTGTACTCACTTTGACAGCGGAGTGAGAACATACAGAAAGATGATTCGGATGTTCACAACGTTAAATGTTAGCCATCAGGGTTATCCGATCATCCCTTGCCAGTTCGATATTGTCATGGACAACATTCCGGAAAACAGTTGAGGAATTCAAAGATCTTGATGTTGTGTCTTCTGGTAACAAGCTAATCGATATGAAGTACGGGAATGCCACTGTTCTGCTAGTTTAGTTGTTAACCATGTGTAATAAGATGAATTTACAAGGATGGCCTTAAGAGAATGTTCTTCGCACTTTCGAAATGTAAAGTGCAGACCAGGATGCCCGTATTACTACCGTTTCTATTACAGGCAGTCCACTTCAAACGGTTGGCCGTTTCATCTACTTCAGTATCATCACATTAATGTCTTGCAATAATGCTGATAAGACATCGGCAAGAATAGATAAACATGAGAGGCCTTCATGAACCCTCATCACCCGAAGTATCGGAAGAGAAGTCACGCTTTGACCAGTGCATAATTCCAAAATCGCAAAAAATGCGATCAATCGATCAAATCATAATAATGACAGTCTGTAATGATCAAGTCACCCAATTCGTCTACCGCATTGAACGATGTGTGCGTGACCACGAACGGCTACATGAAACGATGGGGAAGTTGGGCACCCACGTGGTCATGAAATATGCAGACCCTGACCGTAAAGACTGATAATGCTAGTAGGTGCTGTTCGTCGAGATGAGGGCCACGTGATCGTCTAGGCCGCCGGTTAGAAACACAACTTGTGATGATAACGTGATGAAATCCTTGAGGCGTTTGCACCCGAACAATTGCCAGACTGTCTATTTAATCTTCTTTGATCTCTTTTCTATTTAACAGGATCTTACTTCAACAATATTCTTCGTCAATGTTACAATAAATAGCGAATACAGTCATAATGCCACCCAAGCAGATCATCACTCCTTATGAGTATATGTACGTTATAGTCTGTCGGTCCCACAACTCTATCTGTACACGTCCTACCTGCGCCAGCCCACCATTCGAATTGCAGTCATAGTGCCTAGGTAAAGGGGTGGGCTAGACAAACGTTACCAGGCGTGTACGTGGGCTTCGGATAGTGGAACGGCCTTCAACTTGATCGTTAACTATGAAATGAGCGAGGTTTCATTGGCGGATAAGCGGTAGTACCACCAACACGTGGAAGATTCATGGTTGGCGACCGCATCTCTTATAAAGTGCTGCGTAAGTACTTTGATGATACTATGATGAGGCGCGCTACACTTTCATTACTCTACCAGCGCATCGGTGTAAGACACGTGGTCGTCAACCGGTGACTTGCTGTTACAAGCAAAGAACACCAGGTCATGTTCGTCTCCCAGATTGGCGTTCTTGTGATCCACGGAAGAGTTAGCCACTTTGAGTCGGTTCCGGTTGCACGACTAAGACCCTAGCCACTCACAGGGTCAGCCAGGGGCTGGAGACGACAGCTGAGATGTTAGCTAGTAAGGTTCAGTGGCGTGAATGTCACTGTTGTTTGGACCAGTTGACTGTGAAGTGAGTGCACTTACTGAAGCGGAACAGCCATAAGGAAGCTGTCTAGCTGACATCTTACTTTTGCTTACAGCTCGGTTGTTTGTCTGCAAGAGGTTTTGAGTATAGACACAGCTACTCTTAGTAATTACGTTCTCTTTCTTTTCTTGTTTTTGTCCTCGACTAAGGCTTGTTTTCTCCCATATGACAGTCGAGCACTATCGCAAACAACCGATGTATTGTTTCGTTTTGATGATGTTGACGATGATGATGATGATGATGAAATGGCCTATGATAAGAAACGTCAGGAGATACGTCGGCTAATCGTGTTCAGCGAGAGGAACGTTGTCTTTGGAACAGGCAAGAACGAAAAACCGCCCATCGCCATTTCACTAGATCCTCTGTTGTTCGGTTACAACGACTGCAACCTCGACATTGGTTACCGTTTATGTCGAAGTTTTATGAACAAAGTCCCATCTCATCCCCTACTCTAATCACATGTGTAAAATCTCTACATTTTATCAGTGTATGGCAATTAGACTAATGCATCCATGAAAGTTATGATTGTCTTCGTCATTAGTAAACAATGTAACGAATACACATACACAAACATCCTGCCCACAGGGAAACGTTTAAGCCCGTATAGATCAGTAGTATATCACTCTTTTCCAGCGTTTCCCTCTACAAGCTTTATGAAACAATAAAAAAGCGGTTTTGTATCCAACGAAACTGGTGATAATCTCCATTTGGTTAGCCGTTAGGTTAGATTAATAAAAGATACGTTTGCTCGGCAAAAATTCTGAAGAAAACGGAACACCCAGAGACGTACCAATTAATTCGGATAATGCGCGCAGCTCATTCAAATCGGCAAAATCTTCTGCCCGGAAGCGAACAACCTCTGGTGGAACCAGAGTAACGAAGCTTTTTAGTAACGGTGAGTAGACGAAATGATCCATGTAGGCGTGTTTAAGAAGACTGTCCAGATACCATTTTGTGTAGTGTGCAGTGATTGTTGGTTGACCCTGTTCAGACGCAAATATGATGGAGAAATTTCACGACGAAGAAGCATATGAGCGATCAGTGTCTTTTTCTCGAACTAAGTAAAACAGACCGGAACGGCTCAATCGTAAACAAGAGAAAGTCAGACGCTCATCGTGATGATTATGTCATTCGTTAATGCGCAGGCATAAACGTGGGACGTAATTTATCGTTTAAAATGACTATAGCACACGACCATTTGATGAACCGAAACCATCCAGCCTTTTTTCTTATTGCGGAAATGTCAACTAAAGTTACTGTATCTCCTCTTCAGATTATCAGGCAATCTGAGCATTACTTGAAAGCGAAGGTGTCCCGGCCGACTCACAAACAAATCAATGACAGTCCAAGCCTCGGTCACGGTAAACGCAAGCATTACTGGTGAGTTCTGACAAAAGCGAAACTCCAAACAAATTCATTTGTCCATAACAGCAGTGATCTTATGCAGAAGGTGCTTCGAGTCGGGCCGCCGCTTACAGAAAAATGACGTGCAGTGGTTTTAAATAAAAGTTAACTAGAAGAGATAAAAGTCGAAAAAACGGGGTTGAATGAGAGAACTATAAGTGTTATGAATGCAGGCACGCTAAGGAGTGCGGCAAATTGTCATCTTGGATAGCGTTTCTAGCCGGGGAACTGAGTGAGCACCAGGACTTTAACCGAGTAGGCGACACCTACCCACATTGCTCATTGGAACGACCAGGGTCTCCATATCTGATGATCATGGTGTGGCTTGAGGACCACGCGATTGTGTCCAACTGTTAGTGGTCTCAGTATACGACGCCCGGTGCGGTAAACGTCCAGCTGGCATGTGACGTACGTGACGCAACCATTGCACACTGTTTCCTCTCGAAATCAGTTGACGAGAACGCGAGGGTTGCGACAAAGTTGGAATGTTGTTTGATTTTTATATGCCAAATATTTGACAATTCATCAGAAATCCTTCATCAACGACTTTCGATACACACTAGTACATGTATAATCATGAGCTGTGGCAATCTATTTTTTGAACGTATTGCAATAGATCACTACATTCCTAAATGTAAATGCTTAAGTTTATAACCAGCCTTAAAAGAAATATTCGATACATTCCATTCGCTGTCTAAAATAGACTGCGTAAAAAACGACAACCTGCTAGCATGCAAAAACCGACCCACAAGATGCAGGGAACCTTGTAGAACAAATACTTAATGAAAACGTACAGTAAAACAATCGATCGATGCATATAATAACGGAACTCATGAAATTATATTAAGCCACGGTCTACCTTAAACCCGTCACGCGGTTGAGTGTGCTGCGCGAACACGGTGGAGAAAATCCCGATCACATCAATGCACACGTGATGCTCTAAATCGACCAGAACGTCCATCAACGCCCGAACACGTCGGAGCAATTCCGACGGTTTCGGGACCATAGGCTCACCAAGTTGTTCATTGACAGATCTAAATGAAACAGAAATTGAGCACAGAAATGCTGATATATATATATATATATATATATATATATATATATAACGTGTGGGTTTTTCGTCTACCGTTGAATAGCCACAATGACATCAACGTTGACAAAACTCAGCAATGAAATAAATCCGACCAACAAAAACGATCCACAACAATATCAACCATCAATAACACCAGGATGAAAGTCCGGCTACCCATGACTAGGGCAATCTACAATGAAAAACAGCAAATACAAATGATAAAAGACTCTCATTGATTCAAAGAAATCTGACCCCATTCGTTTGTCGTTAACTGATAATAATGAAGAGAGGCTTCATGAAACAGCATTCTTCGTTTTCTTCCTTTTGCGTGCATAGGACTTGACTGCACTTAAGCACTTTTTGCTATTTACAAGATTCCCGATTAAATCGCATTGAATCGTATAAATTCGGCAGACCATAGTAGTAATATACCTCTTAAAGCCACATGTTGACCAGAGTGTTGCCTCTTCTCTGGAAGCTTGGAACTGAATTCCAAGATAGATTAGGATGTGACTTTTCCCTTAACAAGACTCAGCCTGTGACTGATGAGTTTAATCACTTAGAAAGCCACATCTTGAGTGGCATGAGCAGGAAAAAAAAATCGGAGGTAGTACCTGTATTGTCGGAGCAATTTTCCGGGGCTTGAGGCAATTTTAGAGTCAAAACGGTGTCTCACCTATACTTTGGGAAAGCATTCGCAAGGTGACGGTTTATTTACGACTGTGAAACATATCTACTGGAGTTTTTCACTGTCGATTTTTACGTTTAATCGCAGGGTGTCAGCATGAAAACGACGAGATCAGAAGATGGGCTTTAACTGTGAGAAACACACAGGTGCAAATCGGTGAATCTTAAAAATGCCGGTATTTAGATGTGTCAAAAATGCCCATCCATCGTTTGACACGTGGCGCACTCCTTGCCAGGCCCCAAAACACTGATCAGGTTATGAAGTGACTCGTCGATGATCTGATAGAATAAAATGGAAGCAACTACCAGTAAGTTGGGAACGGAAGGCCGTGCTTATCCTTGGAGCCACACGGCATCCCGCCAGAAACATTATGAAAGACATCAATTATATCAGTTTAGACACAGAGGACTAGAGAGTCATGGCTTATCTCCAAACGAAGGCTTTCTCAAGCTGTGACAATTAAACATTTGTGTAATGTTAGTGTTGTTGCTGTTGATGGGGAATAATGTCTGCGAGCGGGCGATCAATCAATGCAAAGATGATCTACGGTCTCACATCCCCGTAACACGAATTTCACTGATGGTAAGGGGGGAAAATGCATTTGTTTGAAGTCAATTTCAAGTTTTCACTTCATTAGTGGTCACTGCGATTAACCGTTTGCAAAAATATCTGTTAAGCTTTTCTAGTGTCGTGGTGGATGTCTGATAGCTTTCAAGCCGACCATAATTAGCTTATCAGTTTCAGCCTATGGAAAAGAGAACCGAAACAGCGTAACACGAATTTTCATAACATCAGGGGAACCAACCCCATAACACATCTGATAACTATCTGGACTACTAGCTCGAAACTTTTCCACCTGTTGTGGACTCAAGTTCCCAGCATGTGTAGTGTTGACGAGATACAGCAATATTGAAAAAGATGTTCATTACTTTACAAGAGCAAACCATTTGCAAAACTTGTCCTGAACCACTTCTAGCATCGTGATGGGCACCTGCTGATTTGCAAACCAACCACAAAGGGCTGATCAGTCGTAACCTCTGAGAATGGACGATGAAACAGCTATAAAAAGTTAGGCTAAAGAAATATTAGTCCATTTCTAGCATTGTGAAGTATATTATTACTTCTATGGTGACTTTATCTTACATTAATGTTGTCCATCCCCGTACAGACATTTGAGCACATTCCTATATTCACAACGTACCGGTTCATCTTACCCGTTCAGCTAGTGTAGTGTAATTATAAGATGAACAAGGCCACAATATATGCGTCTGTTCACCGTCCTCAAGTGTTGCCGTCTAATCGCATCTACCTTAATTTATCCTATCACAATTCACCTCTTATATGTACACCTACTAGGAATCAACACTTAAAACCTGAACGATTTCACATTTATCCTTACTGTCCAACTGCTTCCGACCAGCAAACTTATTGGCTGCACAGAAGCAGCCTTTCTGTGATCAGTGAAAACGATTAACTTCTAAGGGTGATGGCGAAAGCACTGTTCGATCAGAATGACTGATGAGGTTTTAGTTGAGACAACACACCTTGAGAGCATGAGGCTCCATAATTCTGATTCTGTATAAGTGTTGCTAACTTGTGTTGGACGTTGATAGCCAAACGGTGTCAGCGATAAAGTAGTTGTGTGTAGTTTATTAAAGTTGAGACTTCCACTTGGAGGCGTACGAAACAAAGCACATGACCATCGGACCTTTCCATATCACACGAGTCGCTAGCAGCAACAAATCAATAAAAATGCAGTGAACCGGCGCAGAATGTATTTTGCTTAACTAAGCAAAGGAATTAATTCACCACCAGAAAGCCAGTAGTATGACTTCTTTCGTCACCTGCACAGTTGCCCGAGACATTCCAAAGGCACTTAATCAAGGTTAAACTGCCTCCAGAAGACAACATATATGAAAGAAATTCGGACACTGCAGCCTTTTCAGGATAAAATATGATGTACTGAATTAAGTAAACGACAATAACCAGTTCATTTTCAAGAGGGACTCCAACTCACAACGAAGTGCTTTCTTTTGGTTTTCTAATGGCCACTTAGTTACACAATCCACGAACTTTGATATATGCATAACAGAGCGAGGTTACAACGAGGGCTACGGGAGCAGGAAATAATTCGTTATAGCGGTCATTCATCGCAACAAACAAGGTATGAAATCGATCAAATGAATAACCCATTTCGCAATTCATGTCGCACAGTACAATCTCAGCCTTACGCACACACCGCCATTTCTCTTTCCCATGAACCTCATAACAAACAACCTACGAAACGTGTACCTTATTATGAGACCATGTTCGACGCGTGCACATTTAAATCAATACAACAGAAATCAGTGATCTTTGTTTGCCATCAACATCGCAATTAAATATGCTCCATTTCTACTTTGCCGACTTGAAGGGAATTAGGTGTCACTTTTCAAGCAGAAACGGCAGGTGATCGCCATACGGACGACTATCACAACAGCGAACGGCTTTTTTATTATTGGCCTCAGACTTTGGTATTCAGCTATTAGCAACCGTCTGATCATATCGTTCAGTTAGTCAAACGTGGCGGAACAATGTTCCTTCAGCAGCTGTTCTGATCAGTGGTCGCATATAATGCAACACCATGGTTGTTCGATTCAATTATTTGTAGCCCAGATCATCGTCCTGCCACACTGAGCTGAAGGAACGAGCGAATGGGATAGTATGAGGTGTTGAGTCACGGTTCACCTTGTACATCTCATTATAACGAATTCAAACGTGCTTTGAAATGGTCAGTCTGGTCGGTACCACGAGAATTTCGTTCGTTCGACATAACGAACACAATAATGAACACGTCTACAACAAAGGGACATTTTTGGAGAGAAGTATTCTTTCCCAAAGCGACTTAGTCGTTGTGTCAGAGATCTGCTGTATATAGTACACAAGTTTTATATATAAATGGCACAACGGAGGACGACTTAGTAATGTAGTGAACTCAGTCCTCAACGGGGAAAACCTTTTTATTGTAATAAAAGCGTGTTTAAGCTTGAACTTCATCTGCAACCACATCCACATATAAAGATTGGATAGTAAAAAATGAGAAACAAAAACAAACGTGAAAAAACAGAAAGCCAGAAATAGTGGAGCCGGGATTGCCAAAAGATCTGTTAACAGCCTTCACTGAACGTGATCGATTCTCTTTACCACAATCATCCGAAGAGATATTGTAAGAACCCTTGAACGGAGCAAAGCAAATACAGATGAGAATGCAAATTTAAACGTGGTCAGAGGTTCAATGGGCAATACTGCTGATAGGAAAGTGGATGAAGGTAGTTCAGTGAACATCGGATTCTAATAAACAACAACCATGGACTACCAGTTCAAATGCATGATCTTGCGAAATATTTCGATGGTTTTCTAACCCATCATACAACCAACAGCGTACAAACCATGAAAAAGTCCGCTTATGCTTAACGGCCACAAGGAGAATTCAGTAATTACTGAGGAAAAGCTCACACTCCGGTCAAATCAAACATCTGTGTAACTTTCGTTGACATGTTTATTTGTTTCGCCTTCTCCCTATTTGATCAAAGTTCGTTTGCCAACTGTAGCACACTTGATTCGTGAGTCGACTACAGTATTTTATTATTACGACGCTACGTGTCCGTGGACTATTTTCCTCGGATTAACTACCTTGAATGTACGTTTATTCCCATTCATTATTGCATTTGCTTGACGTTATTCATTACAGAATCATCACGAGTTGACCAAGACAGTCTTTTGACTTTGATAGACCTCGGGTGCATAAATTCCGGTAGAACACTTGTCGTATCGATTTGTAAGCCCAGCAGTCGCCTACAGTCTGAGTAAGCAGCTTAGGTAGTGAGGCACGATCCTATGGGCATACAGCAGAACTATTTTTATAGTTGCGGCACTGCTGTCTTCCGTATCAGGAAGGGGTTAGAAAAGGTACCCTCAAACAAAGAGCACTCCGATCGCCCAACGGTTGACCGTGACCGCCGGCGTATTATCCAATACGGTCGAAAAACATCTATCACCCAAAAGCCCGATGTAGCTTTGAGTACATCCACTGCGCGCAGCAGTGCTCAGAATCAGACATCAATGTCTTATTCACTGCGCCCTCGGGCTAGGCAAGCCCCTCACTGCCAAGTGAGTCAGACTTTTGAGTCATTGGCTCCGGGTGGGGTCCCCCAAGAAAACCCTGTATCCTGTTGTCTCGCAGGTCAGACTTTTGAGTCAGGAGGTCAACGAGGGCGTCATAGAACGCTTCCTTGGTATCATCCGAACAGCTGTCTGTTGGAGCGTACGCCGATATAATGAATACACAACGTCTTTCTGATTTGCGTCGACAGACTTTTACCGATGTATTGAGTCTGACAGCGCACAAGCGACTGTTCACTGGGATCCAATCGAGCAAACATTGCTCTGCTCTGGAACTCAGTGCGATTCCCACTCCAGCTTGACCACGAGATTCAGCTTCGGCGTCACCAGAAACCCTGAGAGAGAAGCGCTTGAATCGACAGTTATCTAGAGGTGAGCTCAAATGGATAACGGTGCTAGAATCGTAGACTCGCGTCTCCGACACGCAGCACACATCAAGCTCCAGACTTGAGAGAGTACTAGCCAGAGCAGCTTGCTGACCGACTTGTCGGAGAGTGCGGACATTGAAGGCGCCAATGTTTACCGGTTGTCTTGGCCTTAGAAAACAATTATCGCCCGAAGGCACATGGAAGGCGGAAGAAATGGGGGGTAAAACAGTAGGAGAAAGTCGTATTGGGTTAATAATGTCACTGTCGGGAGAGCGATAACTTCTGATACTTCCCGGTCGTTTATGCCGCGGAAGGGGGTTGACTTGAGGGACCCCACCCGAGTCTCTGACTCTCAAGTCTGACTCACTTGCAAGTGAG